>JBAMYA010100710.1:0-20479 GCA_037176975.1 Arrhamphus sclerolepis | reverse complement strand
ACGCTCCATCCTTCCCTCACTCGTGAACAAGACCCCGAGATACTTAAACTCCTCCACCTGAGGCAGGAACTCTCCACTGATCTTTATCCATGTGCATGCACCACTGTCAAACTGTTGTCAAGCTGTGCAGATGTTTCATTGACCTGAAGTGATTGGTTTTAGGAAAATCAAATGTGTTGGAGGCGAGGCAGTGCCAAACAGGATGGAAATTTGTTTTCAGATTGGTTGGTTATTAAGCCCGAAACGTCTGTGGATCAGATTTTTACAACACTTGCAAAATGTTCACAGCCCTCGTAGCATGAACCCCCTTTTTAAAATCAAGCCTTTTATGATTGGTGTGTTGTAAAGGAAAAACTTTCAATACTTTTATCCATTTTAATCTTTCAGGAAGTTTTTGGGTCAACTGAAACAACACGTTGCCATCAAGAAAGTGCCATTTGTGGACGCATGCGGCAATCAGGTCAAACCCACCAAACCCAATGGCATAAAGATGGAGAAATTTGTTTTTGATGTCTTCCCATTTTCAAGGTATGGGTGTTATATTTTGGCTTTCAGAGTGAGTGAGTTTTACATTTACAGTCATTTGGCTTCTATTTCTTTGCAGACTGTATGAACCCTGGATATTTCACATTTCCTCTTGTCAAATTCAATTAATTTGTTAATATTCATCCATTTTTACATTTCAGGCCTGCAGCACATTCCAATAAAAGTCGTAATGAGGCCATTTCGCAAGGAAATGTGAGAAAGGTTTTCAAATGGGCGATGTCAGCAGTTGGTCTTTGACGAGACTGCAGAGAATCTCCATTAACGTTTTTAAAAACAGTTTTCCCTAAAGAAAGATGGGAAGGGTTCATATTGCTCTTTCAACAGTGTATAATATTATTAAGTGATTCAAGGAACGTAGATGATGTCAGTGTGTGAAAATGGAGATCTGCCGCTTTTGATGCATCGAGAACCGTCATTCATCAGTAGCTGATATAACGGCCTCCTCCTCAAACAAAACAAAAAAAAGTCAAAAAATGTCACTTTAAAAACTCTACTGTGCAAAATAGAAGCTTCATGTTAACCTTGTTCTGAGGGAACATCAACATCTGCTCAGAGGCATCTGTAAATGATTATCACACAATGGAAATGTTTGTAATTTGGTCAGACTAATTAAGATTCCAGCTCTTTTTTGGAAACATTGGGATGCCGGTGGTCTGTACCTAAAAGAAAATGGATCAGTCAAACTAACCAGCAACAAGTCCAGAAATCAGGCTCTGTGATGGTATGAGCTTGTATCAGTGTCCTTGGCAAAGCTTTCCAGTTCTGGGATGGAAGCTTCAATGGAGATTTTAGAACAACACATGCTACCTTTTGTTGTTGGATGTTCGTGCATTTTTATATACGACATGCAAAACTACATTATCCACACATTGCAGAGGCACGGTTGTGGAAGAAGAGGACACAGTTACTGAACAACTACTACCTTGTGCTGTTTGCACTATTTGCAGAAAGAATATGAAATGGTGCTATTTTTATCCACTAGGTGGCAGCAATGTGTTGAGTTTGGGGCTTTTTGCAGAGCCGGATGAATGTGAGTAGTAAAACCTTACATGCCATGTGCACATGACATGCTCTCGGGCAGCCTCTTTTAGTGAAAAAACAGAGCAAAACAAAAATCTCTGAAACATTTAATCTCTTGGTATCCTCAAAGCTACAGTGCCTTGTAACTGGTTGTGTTCAGGAAGGCAAATGATGTAAAACTCGTGCCAAATAATTAATGCAGATCGCACTGCTGTGGGAACCCCGAACAGGGAGCAGCTGCAAAGCAAAGTTATTAACACGTGAGACCAAGCTTAAGAGATAAAACTTTACATTTTCTTGCTGACTGGGTTTTCTACTGTCTGCAAAGAAGTAAAATCTAAGTGTAAAAGTTACTGTTTACTTGTACTTTTTTCATATCATTCCACTTTTCCCTCATTTGGGTTGCAGGTTAATATATTGTATATTTACTAGTTAAACCTTTGCTACCTCTCTTTGGTAGGAATTTTGTTGTGTTTGAGGCTGTGAGGGAGGATGAGTTTTCACCCCTGAAAAACGCAGATGGAGCAGCCACTGATAATCCAACAACTGCCAGAAACGCTCTGCTGGCTCAACACTGCCGCTGGGTCACATCTGCTGGAGCCACGCTGCTGGATGAACACGGGAATCCCATTCCCCCTTCAACCAGGTTAGAGATTACACCCAGCAGGAAGTGCTATTTCAACAAAATGGACAAAAAAAATGCCCTGTACAAAGCTGGGACCAGGCCATGGCCAGATGCATGGAAATTATGTAGGTTTCTGACTGAAACAGTGTGCATGCAAAGTGGCAGAAACCTCCTGATGTGTTCTCTATGTCATACTTACAAAAGGCTGTCTTCTAAATCTCAGCCATTGTGTAATTGTACACACATGCTTTAGCTTGATTGTGACCTTCATGTGTTATTTTCCCATCATTTCTGCAAGAAAAAGATCAGCACTGACAGAAAAACAAGTTGTCATCCTGTCTGCTTTCCCAGGAACAACCAGAGGAAGCATAGCTGAGAAAGGCGTAGGTCCTCAAAGCCCCAGAAGAGCGTCATATTCC
The DNA here is from genome assembly GCA_037176975.1 of Arrhamphus sclerolepis. Lineage (NCBI taxonomy): Eukaryota > Metazoa > Chordata > Actinopteri > Beloniformes > Hemiramphidae > Arrhamphus > Arrhamphus sclerolepis. The sequence goes on along the minus strand of JBAMYA010100710.1, from coordinate 17,869 downwards.
AGTGAAATTATCTGTTTCGCTCATTGTTAAATTCAGTATTTCCCCCGTTTTCTGCATCACCACATCACTTCTGTAAAACATGCATACACCTGGTGTGAAGATTGTGTGAAATGCATATTCTTACATTTTTCTGTGTAAATGCCAGTTTGTGTGCAGCAAAAGGTCAGGGATTTTAAGTGTATATACATCATTCATGCCCCGGTCCTACACTTTCTTAAAGGTAATAAATCTAAGAAAAAAAAATGCAGATCTCTCCCTCCTCCAACCCTAGAAAGGTTTACTGTATTCTTTCACGCACATTCTTGTGATCATAAATAAGAGCAGGTTTAGAAAATGGATGGATGTATGAATGAATTCAACACAGTGTCCATGGTTTGCTCTGTGTTTTGTGCAGTCAGTTCCTACATGCAAAGTATCACACTTTACAGACGATAAATTGATCGTAGCACAACTTAGAGCTCACTTTTATTTGGACCATCCATAGTTATAAATGAGTGGACACAGGAGTTAGTGGAGTTTGTAGTGATCACATCGGAAAATACCTTCAAGGTTCCTTACTGTGGTACTGGAAGCCAAAATACTGCCATTCACAGGAACTACAAGGATACCTAATTAAGTAGGAGTCAGGCAATGCAGCTGATAAACTGATCATTAGTGAGTGAGCGCTTCTATAAAAGCAGAGTTTTGGCAGTGTGTTGGGAAAGATACACACACAGGAAAGATATCGGAAATTATATGAGAGAAGCAACTTTTGCTGCTAATCTGGAAAAGGTTAAAATCCTTTTTTTTTTCTATTTGGAGCCCAGGATGGAGATAATCCAAAAATGGAAAACATCTCAGACATTTACCAATTTTCCCAGTGATTGATGTCCAAGTAGGTTCACCTCAAGGCCTCAGCTGAGTTCATGACAGTACAAAAAAAAACAGCAACAAGTTGAATGAACAAGTATGGCTTGATTGGAAGGGTTGGTAGATTAAAAATTCTTTCTCTAAAAACAACATGACTTATATTTGAACAGTTACATCGAAATAAAACACAGATTTCCTTTGGGCAGAGGACACAAAAGTGGAGACTCGGGCTAAACGTTAAGAAAGACGGTGGTGGGGTGGTGATTTGAGCTCGCTTTATAGTCCCAGGGCCCGGGAACCTTGCATTATCGAGTCAACCATGAACCCGCCTGTCTGCCAAAGTATTCTTGAGTCAAATGTGAGGCCATCTGTCCAACAGTTAAATCTTGGCTGGTCAGCAAATCCTCAACAGAATGGCAGAAAAAGAAATCAATCAGGTGTTTTAATGGTCCAAAGTCCAGTGGTCAGCCCTGGTTGAAACGCTGTGCTGGGACCTTAAGAGGCTGTGCATAAGCAGATGTCTGCAAACCGCAATAAACCGATGTAACTTTGCAAAGAAACGCAGGCTACAACTCCTCGGCCTCAATTTGAGACTGTTAACCACATGCAGCAAACGATTACTCTAATTTTTGCTGCTAAAGATGGTCTGACGAGCTACTGAATCATGGGTACTTAGTTTTTCAACCCACTGTTTTTGCTTTTTTTAAATTAATTTATTGTTAAAATATGTCATGATCTTTTCATCTGGGGTTGTTTTTGTCGAACTTTGAGACCTATTAAGGATCAGATGAAATTGTTACGTCCTGTTTTGTAAAACCTTAGATTACATATCTGTATACAGGTTCAATTTATTTTCATTCAATAATTTAGAAGTTATATGTCACTATCATTTAAGTTAAATCAGCTTTTTTTTTTTTTAATATATTGCATATTTAAAACAAAACAGAACAAAAGTTAAAATTTAGTGAAATTATACAAGATGAAATAGTTTTAGATAATTTTTTAATGCAATAAAAGTCTGTAAAAATGTTGGGATAGAACATTTAATTTGAACTAAAAATGAAGGATAAAAGATGTTAATTGGGGTGGAAGACAGTTCTTAAACTCGACCACCACTTTATCTCTGTGTTGTTCATGGTTTTTCATTATTAATGTGCATATACAGGATGTAAATTAATGTGTATTAAGCATTTTCAGCTGCATTTTCTTAACTGTGCGTATATTTTCCCAGCAGTGTATCCTCAGGGGACCGTGCTCCTGCACAGTGTGAGATTTCACCTCTGGTTTCGTACTTTGGAGAAGTAAGAACGGAAACACGAGGCTTTCACATCAATTACAAGCACGCTGTTTTCATTCATATTTGGAAAAGGATTCACGTTTTAATAACCGTTTACGCTGTTATTTAACTTCAGTATCATTTTCAGGGTCTGGAGCAGCTTCTGAAAGGGAAAAGGCTTGCAGCTCCTTTCATTCTGGATGAAAACAGGGCTAAAGAGCTCCAGGCTCAGCAGCATTCCTCAGACTAGGAGAGTGTTACGTGACAGCGGAGGACATTCCATCACAGCTGAGTTCACCGTGCAGAAGGCAGCAGCGGTGTCTTTGCGCAGTTTCAGCCAAAGAATGGAAACACTTTTCAAATGAGTTTTTGAGTTGCGATCACGTTGTGCAATCACGTCAACCTGCCAAATTAAGCATTTCACATCATTGTTACTTGTTCAATCTACAATGTGACTTTTCTTCAGTTTACAACTAATAAGAGTAAAATGATTGTGGGAATTTATGTGTTTGTCTGATTTACCAAGAAATAAAAATTGTAGCAAATATTTCCTGAAGTGAATGTACATTTCACTGACTCTAACTTAATTTTTTTTAATACGATATCCAACAATCTCAGTATAACTATGTTTTAAAGGAAAGCTGCTAACTATATATAAATGAGTTTTTATAAGGAGTAGTTCACCATAGATTAGCATTTTACTCTGATTCAAGGGAATCTAAAGAATAAAAATCTTGCTGCTGCTACAAAATAAGAGCTGTATAGTTTATAGCTCATACTTTGAGTTACAGACTATATTCCCCATTCTTTCAGTTTATTTTCAAAGGAAAGCTTTCAACTTTATTTTGGGGAACTGTCTACCAAAGATCAGCAACACACCCTTCAAGAAAATCCAAACCAAAAATGAATTCATTAAAAAAAAAACAAAAAAAAAACTTGCTGCTGCTATATTCCATACTCACCCCTCCCAAACCAGACTTAAATTGAACATATATCAGACATATAAGCCAAAATGAGAATCCAAACAAATTTGCAGCATTAACAGCCCACATTTGAGTGGTTTCATCAGTACTCCTGATAATTTACCAAATCTGGCAGATATCTAAAGAATTCCAGAATATTCAGTCCTGTTGAGGTTCTTGAAAATTTTAACCGTACGTCATAGAATATTGTCTTTAGTCCTGCCAACAACTGAAGCCATATGTAAGTATACCAAATTTCAGTGTTTTATATCAAGTTTATGAGATACAGGCATTTGCTCTCGTAAGTCAAGAATTTCTGAATTCCTGGTTTCAACTGGAATGACCTCTGTGGTTGGAATACCAACCTGAACAGTCACAGAATTCAACATGGTAACTAATCACATCAACAAAGTACGCAGCTAATACGACTGTTTTAAATAGTTCTGTCTTATTTCATTCACGCTGTCATCGGTACACATAGCACAGTTTAGGTTTCGTCAGTGAACATGATGCTATTGACTTTGTAACTGGAATAAGACCAGCTTGGGAGTGACGCAGTTACAACCTCGGACCTCTGACATAAATGGAACACAACATTTTTTTTTTTTTCCCTTATGAAGAATAGCACTGGTTTCTTAGTACCAAATTTAATTCGATTTGGAACATTACATCACCAAATAAATGCCAAAGAGTAATAATAATAATGATTGTGAAATGTAAAATGTGGAAAAAATGCAAATTTGTAGCAAGTTAGTCCATGATTGAATGGCTTCCTCCAGTAGACACTATTAATGTTGGAGACAGCTAAAGACTTGGGTAGGTATGCTAAAATGTTTTTCTCAATGCAGGTCATGAGATATTGACGCATTCGAGTTGTGGCGCCCCCTATTGACGAGATTTCAGTTCCAGAAAATCAGGTCATAACAAAGTTCTCTTTATATTGCATCATTTTATCACAACAGCGGGCCAGGGAGTAACTTTGTGCTACACCTACTAAATTCATTGGCAGCTTGGAAACAAATAATTCAATGTTCTTCTTTTTTTTTCCTTCAGTGTAGTTGGTAGATGAGTTGTGCCAATTTTGTTTTTGAAAAATGGACTCGCAGACTGCATAAGACAAAAAATATATATATATCAACTTTCAATCCTGCGCACTCAGTTTTAAAGGTATGAGGCAAAACATTAATCTCAATGTTATAATGTTATAGCACCCCGTAATGGACTAACTTTCATTACCCCCTAGCACCCCCCTCTTTTTTTTTTTGTGTGTGTGTGTATATAGACACACACATCTTTTGAGACGAGGGCTTGATTATTTAATCTTATGTAAAACGCATTTTTAAAAAGCATTTTTTCTTTAAAAGATAAACGTCTGTGGAGACTTTTCAAATCGCCTTAAAGGATCCAACACATCCCACGCACAACAGAGACTGACATGCACGCGCATACGTGCAGATGGCGAAAGCAAAAACAGAGATGCACCTGCGTCTTGGAGACCTTCTCTGATTGGCTGAATTTCTTCAGAGGCGGGAGCTTTCTGAGGATCCGAACCAGTGATTAGACGACAAACCTGTCTGTCAAGATTAGTGCGTTTACCTGTCACTTCCTGCTGCTGGTTATTCATTTTCACTTTGTAAATGCTTTTCCCCCCTTCCAAAACCCGGAGTTGATTTGGCCAGTCACTGCCATGTTCGTATGATTTCGTGTAATGAATCCGTCACAGTTCGTGGACCCTGCGGACCAAACGTTACAACCGTGGCTCCATGTTCGGCTCAAATGAGAAGTAACCGCGTCTGTCCTGCCGGAATAACAGCGACTGGCTCCATGAACCACCGCAGCTGGACTCTTGAATGAATACTGATGTCGTCCTTCTGTTGAGCACTGGGACAGCTGCAGGGAAGGACGGACCTCCGGGAAGGTGAGTGGGCAGCGGAGAGGAGCGTCACGGCGGCTGTGGTGGTGCTACGTGGATTGTGAGCGGTGCAGGCCGAGACTGTGGGCTCCAGCTCCGTGTCATACATGACCGGAGAGCGCGGGGACACTGCGGACGTGATTTCAGGACGTGGCCGCTTTGCTCAGGTTTGTTGTTCAGGCGCGTGGACGTGTCTCATTGTGCGTGTTTTTGTCGTGTATATCAGTTGTAGGGACGTGTTTGTGTGAGCCGGTGTTGTGCAGTGGGAAGCACCCCTCCAGTAAAAAAAAAAAAAAAAAAAAAGAAAACAAAAAAACACCTCCACCCCCAGTCCACGGGTACGCGCATTTAATTATTTAATTGTGATCGCTTATAAAATATAAACACGGACGTTTTCAGTATCACATTTATCTACAAATAAAAATAATGACGCACACAAACGTGTTCATATCGATTATTAAGAATTAAAATGCGATTATCTGAAGATGAGGCCAACACGTAGATTTTGTAGGTTTTTCCTTTTTTTATGGCAACCCTCCCTGTCAGGATTTACATCCTCTACTATCTCTGACGATGAGCAAGGACATCAAGATGAATTAATCTATAAAGGGCTGTTAGGAAAACACAATATTTTCTAATTTAGACGTTAAGGTCCGGAGTGACAAAGTTCAGACTGAACAGAGATGCACTTACAGTCATTGAATCCATCTCCAACTCCCCCATCATCAATCTGCTGACACTACCAAGCACAAAGGCAGATTTATGTCCTTTATTTGGGTTAAGACAGATTTACAGCAATCTGCCATCTCTACACAGTCTGCAAACCTTCCAATCCACAAAATTGTAAACATTTAATATACAGCTTTTAGAACTGTCTGATATTGACATATTTTTCAGACATATTGTTACTGAGTAAACTGCATCCATCCATCCATCCATCCATCCATCCATTTATCCATCTATAATCACTTCTTTCTATGTAGGGTCACAGATGGGGCCCATCCCAGCTCTCTTCAGGTGAAGGTGGGAAGGTCACCAGTCCATTGCACTGAATTCCATGTAAATTTAGTTGATTTAAAAGATAAATAATACTGAAATATATGACATTATATTTTAAGTTAAAATAATTTATATTTTTAAAGCTGAAACCACAAGTGTGCAGGCAATGTATAAAAATACATATAACCTTTTTCTCTCTTTGTCTGACATTAAATCAGACTGAAGGTTTTCTGTTTTAGGTCAATTAGGGTTACTATTTTCTCAGGATTACTATTACTTCCTGTGCTAAATGCCAGTATATTGAGAGCGAATTTTTAAAATTACTTCCCTCAAAGTCACAAGTTTCCATCCACTAAGATTAGCAGGAGGGACTTTTCCACTTTAATAAATAGATGACATCATGAGGAAACAGCATTATGTAGAAATATTGAAGCAACATCTCAAGACAACAAGCAGGAAGTTGAAGCTTGGACACTAATGGGTCTTCCACACGGACAATGGCTCTAAACATGCCACCAAAGTATGTTACAAAGTCCATGTTCTGGAGTGGCCATCACAAAGTCCTGATCTCAGTCCCGCAGAATGATTGTGTTCAGAGCAGAAAAGACGTTTGTGAACAAGACGGCAAACCTACAAACCTGACTCAGTTAGGAGGAATGGACCAAAATCACAGTCAACTATGAAGAGAAGATTCTGGAAGGAAACCCAAAACATTTGACCCTAGAAAGACAACTTAAAGGCAACACTACCAAAGACTAATAAGATGTGTGTAAATGTTTGACTTTGTAGAAAGTAATTAAAATTCTCTCATTTTCTGTCATTTAGCAGATGGAAATAATTAAGTTTCTTTTTCTGATTTAACTTCAGAAAAAAAAGGAAAAAGGTTATGTGTCTTTTAATACAGTTTATGTACACCTCTGGTTTCAGCTGTGCTTTTTTATATGTTGTACACACCCTAATTGTCTGGGAATTCTCATGTATTTTAGTATTTTATTTAATTTGTTTGTAATGTATGAAAATACCGTGACATAATTCTTATATATGCATACTTACAGAATCAATGCATTTGGATATTATCACACAAAACACTTTTTTTTTTTAAAGAGAAAATAACTTTATCTCAAGAGCAGCTGAAGACATAGACGAAGGCCCAATCTGATAATGAAAGAAAAAGTGGCTCTAAATTCCAAAATCCACCCTTTTTCTTCAGAGTCCAACTGGCAGACAATGAATAAAAAAAGACAACAGCTGCAAGAGGCAACAAAGGCCCTGCTGTTGATGATGTGATAACATCTTATTTAAAACACACAAACTTGCAAAACAATAGAACAAAAAAAAAAGGGACATTATTATATGCAAGCTAAGCAGAAGTTCAAGACCTGGAAAAAAAACCCAGCAACAACTAAAAAATCACTGGCCTTTTTATGTATTAAAAAAAAAGACTAAATGAAAACTGAATGTGGCGAGATGGCTATTTAAAAGATGAACCATTCTGGCTTTAAAATGCCCAAAATATATTACAAAAATGCTGTAATTAATGGTGACAATGTTCTTCATCACCCAGGTTTCAAATTTCTCATATAGCAGCTGACGGATGAGCTTTGCAGGATAAAGCCTTGTCATGTTTTTTTTGCTTCTCAGTAGAAGACGCCATCGTCAACAAAAACTGCTTTCCATTGAAGGAATAAGAAAAGTGTTCAAAACCTCCGTGTCGGCTTCATTTTCACCGCTAATTTCAAAATCTACAGTGGAAGGTCAGCTGTTAAGTAAGTTACGCTGTTAAAAACAAAATAAGCAACTTAAGTTTTATTTAAGTTGCTATAATTAGCACTCCAAAACTAACTTTCAAATTTGACAAGCATTGCTTATGAATTTTTAGGTTCTCACATGTGAAGAAATGACCCACTGTATGTCATCATTATCATCCATTAAGACGGCGTGCGTTTATAGGGAGCCTTTCTACTCAGATTACAGCTGCTTTAATGGTCCATCCTGAAAGATAATTCAATCAAGACTGAAATAAATAATTCCACCGTGTAAACAAATGTCAGTTACTTTGCCTTTGCATCCTTACGTGCGTGCCTGCGTTTGACATAACGTATACAGATCAGATAGATTTCTCATTTCAGGCCTTGAAATCTGAGTGAACTGTGGAGGAGACTCATCAGTTAATAGATGCGTCTTAAAGAACTTCATATTATTCAGTGTCTGAATGGAAGGAATGTGAGGAATGCAGATTTATTCAAGACAGTGCGCTTCAGATTAAAGGAAGGTGGCACTGGGCCATGAAAGTGTGCAGTTGTGCTGCTGCTTCATTAAAATCAGCCAACGACGATCACACTCGCGTAGTTGCAAATCACCATTTTGATAAAGTTAAAGAAAAAAGTGTCAAAGCAGTGCACCTGTGTCAGGTCACAAACTGATCCTGAGCTGAAAGAATCTGGAGGTTAGATGGAAACAGGAGGTGGAATTTTGCAGCCAGCTGGAGTCAGTTTTAATGACAATAAATAAAACGGGAATGACAAGAAAACGTGCAGATAAACGGGGCTCATTAAGGTATGTGTTCCTCTAAAAAGGACTTATTTCCTGGGATACAAGTGGTTTGGAAAGGATGGACAAAACCAATAAATTGAAGTGATAGTTTAGAGGAAAAGGAACGTCATCCTCAAGAAATTGAGATTTAGAATTTCCCTTCGTAAAGTTTTGAGGCAAATTGAAGAGAACTGTGATTATTTAAATGATGTGAGGATTATTTAATGTGTCGGATTTTAATCTAACAGATTACACACAAACAAAATCATTTGTAAATTTTTATAGAGCCTTAGAACATGTAATAAAACCAATATTAGGATTTATAACTGTGGGTCAACATGTTCACTATAATTCCATTTCACACTCTTAAGGTGGACGACACAAATGAGGGAAAACCTTTCAAGTTCCAGATAATATATATATATAATTTTAAATAATAAACTGTAATGATCTGAAAAAATGTTTTATAAATGGTGAAACTCAGAACAAACACACAATGCTTCTGAACAAACACAGTCCTGATAATGAAGGTACAGATGAAGTATTTCCTAAAGTGTTGATCTGAGACTCAGATACGACTGAACAAGGTGCTCGACATCCCTCATTTTTAACATGTTTTAGTTTTCTTCTAAAACTTGCTTTTTTTCAAATCAAACCTTGTTGTGATATTGTAAAACTATAATAAAAATATGTTGACTTTGTTCTGTCATAAAACAATGACAGTAATAACTGCTGAGATTGGAGTTTTTAGCTGAGGCGTCAGCGTCTTTTCATTTCCAATTAAATCAATTTATATGGTCTCACTTTCTATTTCCTTAGCCACACTGCATTCACATGTAAAAAGAGCATTTAAATAGATTAAATAATTACACCAAACAGATGTTACACTGTACAACAATTTTCTTGAGTAAGAGTTAATAAATCTGTTCTACTTTGCACATGTTTCAGCTTAAGTTTATTCATATTGGAGGTGCTCAGGTCACTGGTTTAGAACTGTTGATGTTTTAGATCCAGGTGATGGGTTTAGGTCTGTGCCTGGAGGTTGGAGCTGTTGTAGACCCAGGTGATGGGTTTAGGTCTGTGCCTGGAGGTTGGAGCCATCTTATACCCAGGTGATGGGTTTAGGTCTGTGGCTGGAGGTTGGAGCTGTTTTAGACCCAGATGATGGGTTTAGGTCTGTGCCTGGTGGTTGGAATTGTTTTAGACCCAGGTGATGGGTTTAGGTCCATGCCAGGAGTTGGAGCTGTTTTAGACCCAGATGGTGGGTTTAGGTCTGTGCCTGGTGGTTGGAACTGTTTTAGACCCAGGTGATGGGTTTAGGTCCATGCCTAGAGGTTGGTGCTGTTTTAGACCCAGGTGATGGGTTTAGGTCTGTGCCTGGAGGTTGGAGCTGTTTTAGACCCAGGTGATGGGTTTAGGTCTGTGCCTGGAGGTTGGAGCCATCTTAGACCCAGGTGATGGGTTTAGGTCTGTGCCTGGAGGTTGGAGCTGTTTTAGACCCAGGTGTTGCTCAGACTGGCCTTGCTGCTGGTGCTTGAGCTGGTTTTGCTGGTGAGGTTAAGGCCGAAGTTGCTGATACATGGTTGTGGATCACTGCTGTTGTCATCATCTTTGGTTTCATGAGAAATGGTTTCCTGTTCTGCCAGCAGCACGATTCCAACATTCTTTGTCAGTGAAGCAGCATGACTCACGTTGCAGATGAATAAATGAAAATGGGCTCAAAATTTGAATATTGTAAGGACTTTAAATGGTGTTTGAGAGGAAAAGCATGTGATGCTAATCACCTGCCTCACAAAAAAACACAAACTGCTTTGAGAAGTGGCACAATAAATATTTTTTTAATGAAAAGTGATAGAGAACCTTTCAGGAAAAAAGGTCCTTTTTTTGTTTTATCTGTTCTGGTAAAAATGTTATTTTTAGCAGACTGACTGATTACCTTTGTGGTCCTGTAACTACAGTTTTCATGTAACATCGCTGTGTATACATGGTCTGATAGCTCAGGTTGGTCTGGAAAAAAACAAGTACAGATCTTAATTCTATATTTCTACATTAAAAGGGTAGAGGCAATACACTTTTAGATGTGTAGACCAAAGATGAAGTGTGTTGTCACATCAGCTGTTGCTCATTCTTGTTTGCTGATCTATCTGCTTTTACGTCTACGTTCCTGAAGATGGGGGCAGAGAAACATCTTTCTGGCACGGATATAATTCACTAAATGATTTTAAATCTTCCAAATCATTAGTCAAAGTTTTACAAATGTTGCTGTGGCTTCATTATGCTCTACAATTTACTCATGAAACTTTGACCAGATGTTGGTAACAGCTCATGCAAACACACACACGCATGAAGTCAAACCATAGATACCCATCAATTATGTCTAATTATGTTAAATGACACTGGATGAAAGTATTGAAGACATTTACTGAAACTTATTGAATAATCTGTTCAGAAGCTTTTGTTGGTGATGACAGCTTCAAGTCGCCTCCTGGATGGAGAAACTCATCACATTCAATTGTCAGGTGTGATTTTGGCCCGTTCTTCCACATAAGCAGCCTTCAAATCTTGAAGGGTCCACGGGCCTCTTCTGTTACTTCAGTTCAAAAATACTTCATGAAAAATAATCCATGAAGGGGAATGAACTTTGATTATTAGTTCCTTCCAAAGATTTTCAGTTGGATTCTAGTCATGTGATTGGGCGGGCCATTCTTCAGCTTGATTTTCTTTCTCTAAGTTGAGAGTTTCTTGGCTGTGCGTTTGAGATCATTTTCTTGCTAAAATGTCCACCCTCCTTTCATCTTCATCATTCTGGTAGATGGAAGCAGAGTAAATGTACATTTTTCCATTCATTCTTCCTTCAGCTATATGGAGTTTGCCAGTATCGTATGTTGGAAAACAGCCTCACGCCGTGATGATTCCACCTCCAAACTTCACTGTTGGCGTGCTGTTTTTGATGTGCAGGACCACTTGTCCTCCAAACATGTGTGCATTATGTCTATAATGTATCTATCCATTATATCTATATATCAATTATGTCTAAAGAGTTCAGCTTTGGCCTTATCAGACCAGACTGTATTCTCCCAGAATCCCACAGGTTTGTCCAGATGTTGTGCAGCGAACTCTAATCAAGGTTCAACATACTTTTTCTTCAACAGTGGAGCCTTGCTTGGTGGGCGTGCATACAGGCCACGGTGGTTGAGGATATAACTGTACCTGCTAATTCCAGGTCTTTCTGAAGCCCTCCACAAGTGGTCTTTGGTTTTGGACAGCTCATCTGATAATTCTTTTTCCACCCTCTGTCAGAAATCTTATGGGGAGCACCTGGTTGTGGCTGGTTTATGGTGAGATTTGTTTTTTCCACTTCTGGGTTACAGCCCCAACGGTGGTCTCTGGCTCATTCAGAACTCTGCTTTCACCCATCATGAGGTGTTTCTTGTATGACACCTCAGTAATGAGAGACCTTTTTCTAGACCATCACTTAGGACTGATCCAGCTGATATTAATTTGCACTGACAAGAGTCAGGATTGTTGTCTAATTACTGATTTATTTCAGCTGGTGTCTTGGCTTTCCATGCCTTTTTGCACCTCCCTTTCTTCATATGTGCAGTACTTTTCCTGTGTCATTTCACATTATTACACATAATTCAATTTATGAACATCTATGGTTTGATTTCTTTAAATGTGTGGGCTGTTAAGAACATCTGGTGAAGGTTTCACATTAATAACAACTTTAGAAATATATTAACTGAGGAAATTGGTGATGTTTTCGAGAATTATTTTAACCCGATGCGTAGGCTGAAACAAACATCTGAAGAAACTTATAGAAGTTTCCATTTTTGAAAACTGTTTTTTCTGATTTGAAATCCCGATAAGTGAAGTACATGAAAACCATCAGGGGTAAAGACTGGTGTCCTCTGTGTCCAGGTATGGGTGAGAAGATAATTGTGCCCCAGAGTTAAAGGCACCTGTCAGCTGCCAGATCTGTCGGATCTGTCCATCACATCAGTGCCTCTGTGAGCATGTATCGCAGGAACGGACTCTCGGATTGCACCAGCATCAACTCAGTCGCCACTGAGGTAAGAACAATCAATTGTGGTGTGTGGTGCTGCAGAGCAGACCTTCACACCAACACTGAAAATGTTAGGAGCTCTGCTGTACTCTACTGTACTGTCAGGTAAACCATTGTGTAATGCTTTAGTGATGAAGAAATCTGTTAATGATAAAACACCAAACTTGAGTTTTTACGTTAAAGCAGAAATGTCATTGAGTGAAGTAACGCTTTAAAGGAGAAAAATTAAAACGATCTCTGTCCATCCATCATCTATACGGATTTAGTCCTATGCAGGGTCACGGGGGTCTGCTGGAGCCTGTCCCAGGTTTCTCTGGGCCAAAGGCAGGGGTAAACCCTGGACAGGTCACCAGTCCATCGCAGTGAAATCATCATATTAGGCTCATTTTTTAGCCGTCTAATTTTAATCCTGGGTACCCCTAGAGTAGCTTGTTACCCACGATAACCTGTAATTCTTTCAGAAAGTGAAAGAACGAGAATGAAAACCCACCGTAACTTTAAATGACTGAACGTCTGTGTATGTTGTGGACCTGCAGGAATGGAGGGGTCCAAAAATGTCAGGTTTTCATGTCATAGAGGGAACATTTTTATGTAAAGGTTGAAATAAAAGGAAGATGCTCTTCTTTGATCATTGCGCTGGAAGTGCTGTTCTCAGAGATGGACAGAAAGAACAACCCTTTACTGATGTTATGTCATTACTGATGCCATTAACATCATGATAAAGTGGTCCTATTAGGCGAATTTTTACCCATCTAATTTTAATTTCAGTTTTAGCGGTAGCAGGGTGAAAAGATTTTGTCTCTTCCCTGTATCAAGTGTACAAAAGTTGTCAAGAAGATGGGAAATGAAAAGTATCGTACCAGTGGCGATTGTATTTTGCCGAAAATGAAATTTGCATTTTGACATGTCTCAGGGACATCTCAATAACATGTTATTGCAGACCGCGCATAATATAACCTATAAAGCAGGTTTAACATTTTAAAACAAAATCGAAACAAACTCGCTCTCACAAGAGTTTGTTAAATATATTGTTTAACCATTTATTACAGATCAAGAGTCTGTTTTTGTAACTTGCATGACAACGCAAATATTCTGTGAAGCTTTTAGACTAAAAGTGATTTTTACTTGCAAACTCTCTTTTCTAAATGGTGCTGAGCATGCTCAAAGTCATGTCATGATTGTGAGTGGATAACCCAGATCCAATCAGGAACCAGCAGTGCTGACATCATCCAGCTACAGAGTATTTATTGGTTTACAGACAGAAGACAATCGGCAACTTTTCCAATATGTCAAAGGCCCCAAATTTGAGGTTGTTACAGCACCAGAAAAAAAAAAGAAAAAGAAGGAAATATGTCATGATCATTCCAATGCACGGTGGGTTTAAAGAGGTTAAAGCTGTCATCATTGAAGTCTCCCCTGACAATAATAGTAGAATTTATTTGCACAGTTTTACAATTAATTTCAAGAAAGGCAACATGAATCAAAGTAGCATGGACAGGGGCTTTGGGAAGGCGTGCGTGGCAGCTCGTGGTGATATTTTATGAGTTGCTATCTTTTTTTCTTTTTCTTTTAAAAACATTTTTGCATGTGGTTACAATGAGGCCTAAATGTGTGCCATCAGGCCAGCAGCAGTTCTGATTCTCTGGATGGACTTTGTGTGGACTACGCCAAGAGCTACGATGCCGTGGTCTTTGACGTGCTCAAGGTGACGCCCGAGGAGTTTGCTGTGAGTATGCTGTTTAAATCGTTACATTTATTTTATTCTCATGTTTATTTGCATCCGTCATGGTACCAGCTTCATTCAGTATCGATGTTGACAGAGACACAGGAGGTTTTCATTTACATTAACAACCCCCATGAGTCTAAATACTTTCTTCATATGTGACAACATATATTCAAATGCTTTAACTTTTGAAAGGTGAAAGATTTGTGGTTTTATTTATTGCTGCTTCAGAGCCAGATCACCCTCATGGATGCACCGGTCTTTAAGGCGATACAACCAGAGGTAAGAAATGTTGGATTCCATTTGTAAACTTTTAAACAAGCTTTTCAAGTATCTATTGTAGGACAGTATTTCTCATACTCACAGAAATATGAGCTCTGTAAATAAACATCATTCTGCATTAGGTATTGAGCTCTTTTCTAAATCTTTTAAAATTGGGTATCATAAAATTCATTCCAGTTTATTTGCATGGTGTCAATTTCCTATAAATGTCATCTTTAGATGCTAAAGTAAAGCCGATTTATGTATTTATTTATTTTGCGCATCACGAGTAAAAAGATTGCTCGTGATCATCTGAGCCAAGTTAAACAATCATAATAAACACTAAAACATTTTTTGTGAATCTATTAGTCTTTCAGAGCTGTAAATTAATTGTCAGTTTAAGTTACCTTTTCAGCAGAAATCAAGTGCTTGTGTAGACAGAAAAAGAACAAATAAAACAATTAGATGTATTTTTCACATCTGAATTGGGTGTTTGTTTGTTTTTTAATTAATATAATGAAATGTGAAAATATTTCATATCGTTCTAAACTCAGTGATTGTGTGGTCTTTAGCAGCAAAGGCAGTGAGGGTTGATGGCTGATGCTGCAAATGAAAGTAAGAATTCTGAAATATTATTACTGTTATTGATGTTGTTTTTTTGTTTTTTTTTTTAAACTGGTTTTAGGAGCTGGCTAGCTGTGGATGGAATGGGAAGGAGAAACACAGTTTGGCTCCCAACGTGGTCGCATTCACGCGAAGGTTCAACCAGGTACAGAACATTAAAGCGTCCCTGGACAGAACGTTGCCCCACCCACTCAGATTTCTGTCAGGAACGTCGTCCGACATAAAACCTTTACAAACCCAATAATCTGCTGAGGCAAACCCTACAAAGCTGATTTTTTTAAACTTTATTTAATTTTATTTTTTTACCACCTCATGAACTCATGTTATTCATATTTACTGTATTAGTCATGTGACATCATTTCAATTTAAAGTTTTATAAATTATCAATCAGTTAGACACTCCTTATGAATGGCCTATTTTTACACTTAATTGAGAAAAACAAATCAACTGACGCGAGTGATAGTGAGCTGTTATCAGTCTGCTTTTAAAGCAGAAAGTTGCATTACATTTAATGAGCCATTATTTTAATCACACTTTTATTTTTCATTTTGATTGACTGTCAAGCCTTAGCTGATTTTTAACATGTTTTTCTGACAATAATCACTTTAAAAAAAAACTGTTTTTCTGTATTGATTTGTCATAAAATGAAATCTTATTTTTGTCACAATAATCAACAAACGTAACATAGTGAAGATGATAACACACAATTATGATGTTTTTTGTCTTGATTTCTTTTTTCAACTTTATTTTTATTCAGAGGCAACACAACCACAAAAGGAAACGTTTGCAGTTATGACAAAGACAACAGGATATAAAATAAACTATTTTCCTCCAAAAGCTTGTTTTTATAATTAGAGGTTACCCAATAAAAAGACAAAAAACAATTAAATGAACAAGCCTGGCAGGCCATAAAAGGGTAGTATACACACCAAAATGAACCTAGTACAACAGCAGCCACAGATTCCCGTCTAATAGGTTGTTTATTATAATTTTTTTGGTTCTGTTTTGTTTCCTTTTTCCTTTATTTTCCCCTTTTTCTTTTTCACACTTATCACCAATCTTCTTGTTGGTGGAGAAAGTAGGTGAATTACTCCAGTTAAACCTAATTGGAACCAGTAGCGTAAAACAAGGACGATTTAAACGAATGGTTCAGAGCCATTTTGATTGGACGCTCAACGTCTTAAGTTTGCTGAAGCGTCTGCTGATGCGAACCGTATCTCACAAAACGGAGATTTCTGAAGACGTGATCCAGAGGAGTTGATCTGCATAAGGATGGAACAGATTCTGGCACGTTTATACACAAACTGAGACTGATTAGTTCTGTGTCTACGCTTCCTGGAGGAGAAGCAGCATCTGTCCAACCCCGGATCATAAACTCCAGGATGTTCATTGTTCTCACAGGATTCACACATGTACAGACCTGAAGTGACCGTGAAGTCTTGGTTTACTGTGTCAGGTCAGGCCTGTTAGTGAAGGCAGACTCATTGTTTCCATGACAACTGCACAACTTTCTTCCTGCTCCGTATTCAGGGTCATGATTCGATCATGATCCACGTGAATAGTTTTTTGTTTGTTTGTTTGTTTTTTTACTCTGGATGCTCTTCCTGACACAGCTGGGATCTGGTTGCATCAAAACGTCAGTCTATTTTATCTGTATTAGTTGTAGTTATATAAGCATGTTGTTTTTGTTGTCATAATTAAGACTACACACTTAGGATAGGTTAGATGTGTTAAAATTTAGAATTAGAATTGAAATGAGGCAGTACTACCCACAATGCAGTGCAGCTAGTGACAGTGATGGAAAGATGAAGTACAACGCTAACGTGCCTGTAGCCTGAAGCAGAGGTGAACCTCCAGGATCATTTCTTTTGAACCCTGCGCCATCAGATCTTCTTTTTCTTCGTAAACCTAACCTTCTGAGCGCCATCTCAAATAACCTTGCATGTTGTTGCTGTTTCAGGTCAGCTTTTGGCTGGTACGAGAGATCTTAACTGCCCAGACGCTGAAAATCCGAGCAGCTATACTGAGCCATTTTGTTAAAATAGCAAAGGTGAGTTTAAGTTGCACATGTGCTCACATTTTAATAATACACAAGTATGTTATTTACTTGTGTCCATGCAAAGCTGTATGTTGACATGTTCATTCTTCAGCATTAATAATGCATCTTGCAACCCAACATTCCTGCAGGTTGCATAGCTGTGGTTGTCAGAAACCTCTCCATCAACATCAGTACTTGTCAATTAGCAACTTATTAAGGTCTTTAGTGACATAAAAGGTGGAGATTTTCTTCTTAAAGCTATTTCTTCCTTGTATTTCATAGATTTTCATACATAATAAGTAAATTAATGTGTGAAGGGTGCAATATTTGTCTCATTTTGTTGAAGAGATTTGACTCCTGTTATCTGAAGGTGACATGCTCAAAAGTGAGTTTCTATGCAAATTGCTGGTTTTCTTGACACAATTGATTTTGTTTTGTGTATTATCTACAGCAGTGTTTCTCAACCAGGGGTCCATGGACCCCTAGTGGTCCGTGGAGTAATTGCAAGGGGTCCGTGGGTCCGTGACAATAAAATATATATATATTTTACAAAGATCCTCTGACATTTATAGAAATAGATTATTATTTTACTCAAATGTGACCAAAACCTTTATCTACCTAAACTAC
>JBAMYA010100689.1:0-20480 GCA_037176975.1 Arrhamphus sclerolepis | reverse complement strand
GGGAGGAAAAAAAAAACACACCTGCCACCCGTGAATTATTATGAGTTGTTCAGCATTTCAATCAGTCATTTAATGTCCCTCCTTCTGCAAGCACAGACGCCCCTGCTTTTCAGTGTTCCACAACAGTGTTTCATTAGTAAAAACAAGCTTCGCTTGCATTTGCAATGCATGGTTAAACACTTGCTCAGAATGCAGAGCGGAGAGGAAATAGCCTTCCGTAGATTGTTTAGGCATTCATGTTTGCTGCTCCTGTTTATGTGCAAAGTAACAAACTTCTCTGCAGAGCACTTATTTGTCTTGAAACAAGATGAGATTGTGCAACATTCTTGCAAGATTACAAATTCAAATGTCACGCTTTGCAAGTCGCACTGCAATTATGAAAACCTATTTAGGCGCTGTTAAAATGGCCATATGCATAATGAATGCATTCATATTTTAGAAGAAACGGAAATGAACAAGGAGGGAATCTCAGTAAAAGTATAAATACAACAGATTAAATCTGCATTATTTCATATCAGTTTAATAAGTAAAACCTCTGTTGGCACTTCAGCTGCTTGTTCAGTTTCTAAATGGGATGTGACTGCAAAGAGCAAGTACTTAAGTTACCAGTGACACATGCATAGTGAACACCTCTAATTAGACCACAGCAGAATTGTTGTGTAATTATAGTCACCCTTTGGTGTGTGACCCTGAAAGTCAGTAGATCCTGAGTGTGGAACGCTCTTTTATCAGCAGGTGGTCATATTGTAATAAAAAGACATAGATTATTATCACCTCATACAGTATTAATTAAGACTTGTACATATTTTAATTATGGTAATGCAGCAGTGAACCTAAAAGGCAAGAAAAAAAATAGCTGCACTGCTATTAAATGGGACATACTGTATAATGTCAAGTTTACATTTCTTGAGATTTTAATGAAATTTCTGGGCCATGCTTTGGTAAAAAAGAAAAAAAAAGAAAATACCAAAGGGATTCAGTACAAGTTTTGGAAATTAGCACCCGCCACCTACCAAATGTTTTTGACTGTTAGGTCTGTTTGCTCAACCCACCGGCCGTTTCGGTGGGTAAATGTAACAACTCAGGCACTGGGATGTTTTATGCAAGAAACACTGAATTACCTCCAGGTTACCATGCCATTGTAGTAAATAAAAACAAAGACCAAATCAAGGACCAAATCCACAAGTGCAAACTTTACCAAACGTTAGGCAAGTACAATAAAAAAAGTAGTTTATAATTTTGTGCTTTTCCCCAAGTCTTCATCCGTGATAAAGTCAGAAGAAATGATTCATATCACATTGATGTTATCCAAGTAAACAGAAAAAATAAATAATAGCAAAATGTACATATTTAATTAATTTTATGAGTGTTGTTACGTTGTCTTTATGGTTTTTGACAAAGTTACTCGAAACTGTGTGATATTAACATTTTCATGACAATCCCTTTTTTATTTTCCAGTGTCTTTTAAGATCCAAACAGAAAATAAAGGTAATCCTAAATAGAATATAATCCAGATTAAGTGATGTCAAACATCTGCTTGAGACAACCTTAAAAAGAGTGACCGTGTATCTTACATTTATACTTATTCTAAGTGAGGTCTCTAAATACTCAAGTTTACTTGTAGAGTTTACTTGTCACGTTGTTCTGAACAGCGTGTGCTTTTATTTTCTGTCCATATTACCTAGAGTTTAATCAGTATGGGAAGATTATTAAATATAAATACTCAACCAAAGACATTTACACAGTACTGTGTATCAAATGTTTTTTTTGCACATTCGTTTCTATAAGAACAAATGATACCTTCTGGTGCTTTATATTATGCATACATATTTATGGTCATGCGTTATTACCCTAGTAATGATGCAGAGTTGCTTCTTTTATTCTTAAACTACAAGACAAAAGTATCAGCACCTGAAATCAATTTACAAACAAATGACATTTCTCAAAGAAAAAAAAAATGTATTTTTCTTAAACTTCTTACTCTTCTCTTGGAAAACATAATTTTGGCTCTTTAATATATATTTTTTTTTAAATACAGGAACACGTGTACAAATCCTGAAATAAACCTTAAACTGGAAACAAATAATGACTGAAGTCATCCAAGTACCTCATGCATGTAAAGAAAATCATCGAGGGAACGTCAGCGCCCGAGGACACGGTTACCATGACGACTGTTAGGAGTGTAAAGAAAGTGCAGATGGAGAATTGTGGATTTTGATCATTCTAATCTGACATCCAATTGATTATTTAAATCATTCTAATAAAATCATTGCAACTTGTCTTTTTTATTATTCTTTTTAACTATATATCAGTGTGGCAGTTTATTTCCAGGTCTGCACATATCAAAACCTCCTTCTTCTGTTGGCCACTAAATCTCACAACCCCAAAATTCTTATTGTGGGCCCCATAAAACTACCCTGTACCCTCACTGATGAAAAACTTGGATTTACTTTTAGGGCCACAAAGAAACTGACAGTTGAGAACTGTGAAAACACCACATGTGAGGACATTTATATGAACATGTCTTTCTTGTGTAAGCCAAGATCATTGGTCGCTGAACATCAAAATGGTCTTCACAACATAGCATTAACAAAGCTTAATTTTAATTTTTTTTTAAAGGCACAGACTTATTAATTTAGTACAGAAGGTACTAAATGTCCCAAATTTGTAAGCAATCTCACTATTTGTATTTGAATTGCAGTTAACGTATTAAACCCACAGAAGACTATTTGCTGTTGTCAATTACATTAAGTTTAAATGATGTAAAACAATACAGCTTAACACTGTCCTTGGCACGCACGCCCTTATTTTTCTAACTCGTATGGTTTCATTAACTTCCCTCCTGGGATTGTCTGAAGTGTGTGTCTTGCATCTTCATGCATCGAATGGAGAGTTTGCACACATCGAGTACTTTCACTGAGACATTATGCATCTTCTTACAGGCAGTTTATTCAACATAAAAGATTTTTTAAAAATGAAGTGAAGTACTTAGTAAATAGTATCATGAAGTTTCAGCTGTCCTTGAGAAAGAAATGAGGCCCTTGGTGCTTGTTACATTTGCAATTTGTTGCTTTAGGTGAATAAATTTGAGAGACCAACTTTGACCAAACGCGGCTCACAAATAACAGTACGGTTGATGTTTTCTTCCAGCTGAGCTCTGATAAAATAGAAATTTTAATTATCTGCCCCAGTTCCTGAGCTCACCTATCTTCTCACGCCAGTATCCAGGAAATTTGCTGCGTATTTGGAATCTTCTTTGCATTTCAATCAGCATATTACTGAACCTGTTCAGTCAGGCTGCTTTCAGCATTGAAATATTGCTGAGATCAGATCCAATGTGTCGTTTCAGGACACAAAGTTATTCACTCTTTTGCCACATGCCATTAGAACAACTATGATTCATTTTTGCTAATATTACAACACTGAGTGTGAATTATACATTGATAGTCTACATGGTGGAATGGGTAGGTTTTTGTTTTTCCCTTCTGTATATTACACAGAGAATCTGGGGAAAAAAAAGAAAGTGTTTCCCTTGCATCACTTCATTCTTCTTACTTTACAAGACGGTTTTCTCGAGCAGGACTTCCAGCAGCCGAAAGCATACAAAACAGCCCATCATTTCTGCTTTAACACATACTTTGCAAACTTCCCTGCTTTATTGTCATCGCAGGGAGCCGAAGAATGCCGGAGAGATCCGACTGGTCCCGAGTTGGAAGAGAGATGGCTCTGACGTGCTGTAGATTGGTGGCGCACCCAGACCGTATTCTACATCTGGTGATCAGGTGCTCAGCAATTAGCGGTGCAAGCCCCTGTCTGAGACGTCAGCTATGTCTGCGGTGTGTGTATGCCAAGTTTACCTTCAGGGTCGCATTCAGTTCATACTCCGAAATGATGGAAGGCGCATTTTATGTGTGAACGAGCACACAAAAAAAAATCAGATTTCACCAAAAAAATCACAATTGTGCATTAAGACCTGCTGTCTGAATGTAGCCCAAGAGTCACGAAAAAATGGGAGTGACAGGGTAAGAGAGTGTTTAAGAGTATTACAGTGTCTTAAAAACTCCAAACCTATAGAGGTGCTCTCTTTCTTCAGGTCAGTTTAACAAAGCTAAAATGGGCTTTATCTATAATAAATGGAATGAAAATATGTACTATGTAGGGCTGTTTATGGGGTTCCTTATTGGGTAAAGATACTGAATTGGGATGTTTGCTAGATTTCATCCATTTCCATCTTAGTTCAGTTACAACAACTTCGCTATTTAAGCTTGGCTGGTTTAGCTCCTGCCAACATATCATGTTAACTAATATTACTTTGTGTTCATTCTAGTCAAATGTGTCCAAAACATGCTAATTTTAAGTGTTGCAATCAAAACAACAATCGAAACTAAAGCTCTGCGAGCTAGTGAACGTCGGCTGGGGCCAGTAGTCAAAACTTAATCTGCCTCTGTTTCTTTTCAGATATTTTAAAGTCAGACATATGTTCTCATTCATTAGAAAACCATCCCAGTTTTAATAGTTGAGCATATTTTCAACAAAAACATTGACAGTTACCTGGGGAAAAGATGATAAAATGAAAGAATAATTGAGGTAGATTGGGTTAAGGTGATATTAAAAAGACCTAAGGTAAATGTGATACCTTAATTTCTAAATAAAAATAGCAGGTGAAGGTGAATCAACCTAAAACAATAGTCTACATAAATATTGATATTATATATCATGCTTTACTACACTGCATTGAGATTACCTTCATGCAGAAATAAATCAGACCTTGAAGGTCAGCTTCCCTAATTTTATCTCACCATCATTATTAAATGTTCCCTCCCTCTGCACTGCTCCACAGTTTTTAAGTATTAAATTACTGGTAAAGAAAACCAAATCTTGCTGCTGCAGCCTCATATTTTGTGAACAGTTAAAGTAACACGAACTGTGTTTCAGTGGTAGTTTGGAGTGGAAATTACCCAAATTAGATGCATTTATTCGTTAATTTTTTTCTGCTCCAAGTCAGAAAAAGTAAGGAAGGTAATTGCAGTTGGTCTTTCTTTTCTTTTTTGGGAAAGTACTGAAACAAAAAAAGAAAAGAAAAAAACAAAACAAAACATATGATCACTCGCAGAATGGACCGAGCAAAAGTAGCATCCACGATGTGTTTTTTAACAGGTTGTGCAAGCAGGTGACTAATCATGATTTGGTACAAAATCACCTTTCAGGAAAGGCTTGGTCATGAAGGAACATTGATGAACAGAATATTTCAAGGAACCACCACCTTTTCCTATATGAATATATAAAAAGAAAATCAGTATTATTCAGCATTACATAGACAAATTTCACCACTTGTCAAGAGGGAGTATTGGCATCTGGATTGGGCCATTGCATTTCGGTCCCGATCGCTGGATTTCACATCCATTAAAACTTAATAGGAAGCTGAAGTTTTACGTACTTCCTCAGGTGAAATTTTATGACCACAAATTTATGCATAATTAGGGGTGTTGTCTTTTCATTGTCAATCTAGGTCCGTGGGGTCAAACAGCTAGTTGTCAACTGGACTATCTCTAGCAGTATTTCCACCTTGGTCCATTTCTAGAACCTACAAAGTTGCTTGCTGCTTGTCTGTTGCTCAATCATCTCGGGCACTACCTTAACTCTGTCTCCTTGGTCCTCGTTGGCCACGAAGAAAACCTGTGTTCAATGGTTTGGTTGCATCCTGTAAAGGTGCCAAGCAGGCCCCTGACTTACCCAGCTAGCTTGGCTACTGCTACTGCTGGTCGGCTACTGAACATCTGTGGGACCCTGCAACTTTATCTCAGCTCTAGCAGTCATATCTGTCATATTTTAGATGTCATATCTGAAATGAGTATATGGTAGGGCAGCTCAATATGACCTCAAATTTAACTTTGTTGAATTTAAATTTGTACCTTGATTGTTATCAATAAATGGTGATTTTAGTTTTGTTTTATTTTTTTGGTCTCATTATCCTATGGAGGCTTTATCGTGGCTTGACCAAATCTACATGTCTAAATGTGTGGGGTTGCTGCCATGTGACTGGCTGGTTAGCTATTTTGGCTAACAAGCCATTCTATACGTGAATCTAATATCGTGGCCCATGAGTATATATTGCCATAAACAATATTATCTCATTTTATACCATGGATAAATTAGTACATGTAGCGTCCTAGCATAGTCTTTATATCATTAGTTTGTACTGATAACTTTGCTGCTGAAGTTAAAAGGTAAAGAATTTTAAGCCACATGAACACCAAATGTTTGTCACACATCTTTCAGTTAAACAACATTAAACCTTGTAAATACCAATAATGGTATTGTTTTTCACTGGTACCAAAAATTACAGGCACTCACATTCTATTTCCCTTTACTATCAACCATTTATCTTGAAGGGTGTTCCGTTGTGTCTTATGATATGCCATTAACTAGCTATGGGAGATAGTGTTTTCATTATACATAAAAAGGTACTTGATTCCAAATGGAATTTTATTTAAAGTGATGATGACTGCATAAACCATAAAGTCCCCAAGTTGTTTTAAATTAGAGCTAGCATTTGTGTACATTCCAGTGAGGTGAGAATACAGTAATATCCGAGCATTTTAATTCACAGCTGAATAAAAGAGGTCTTTATATGTAACATCACTCCATGTTTAATCAAAGGCCCAGATTAATTATACTGTTCCCATACCTGTGTTCAAGGCACAACCCAATTACAATGATGGATTCAATATTTAAATGAAAAAACAAAACAAAAAAACACCTGACAAAGCTTTGAAGATCCAGCTCAATATACAGGATTGCTACCTTCTCTGTGTACCTTTTTCTTTTGAACCTCAGCTTGGCCTGGGCATTGTTGGTGTTTTTGCTCACTTTAGAAACTTCCCTCTCAGATTTGTAATAATTTAAAGGCTCCTTCCCGGGACTGTGTCAGTGGCCCTTTACTAATCCCCTGACCCTCTGTGAGAATATTGATTTTTTTTTTCCCTCAGTATAAACCGCAATATTCTCTCTTACATGGTCTCCCACTTTCTGCTCCCACACTTTTTCTTTTGTATTCCATATCTTACCCTGGACTGCCGTGGCATAACTGCACTGTATTGCTTGGAGTGTAATAAAACAAATGAAGTTAATTACAATTCATTAACATTACACATATTTTCATCTCTAACAGCCTGTAATAACAACCAGTGGTGTAATAAAAACCATAGACAACAAACTATACGTTATTCTACAGTTAAACTTAATGACTCCAGAAATAGTTAGAAAATAAACATTTGTTCTGCAGAGATATTACAGAGATGGGGTTTACTTGGAGGAATTTGTATTACCCTTTTCAATGATGTCACACCAAATGTGATTTTGATTGTAGGCTTTCAAAGCTACGGGTCAGCAAGTTTGATTTTTTCCACTCAGATCATGCCATAATGCAAACCATAACCACTATCAGTTTTTTTGGGGGGTAAGCAAAGGTCACCTCTAAATGAACATAAAAGTAAAATCTGCCCTCAAATTTCCAGACATTTTGAGATTGTGTCCCAATTTCTTCTTTTTTTTTTCACCTGGTCACAGAAGGGTGGAGTGTTGAATGGCTTTTCTCATTAATCACACTATATGAGCTTGTTATGCTAATGACTCTTTAATTACATGGTGCTGTAGTTAGTGAGTCCGAACAACATTACTAGAGTCGAGCAGAATTTCAAAGTACATATAAAGTGCATGAAAAGCTTTTTTTTTTTTTTTTTTTATCTTAAGCAGTATCACAGCAGTAGACTTCTAGTCAGAGTGTCAAGTGTTTTTTTATTAAAATAAATAATGTTACACAGAGGATTTGGACATTTGCACTGCAGATTATCCTGCTAAATATGTGCAAAAAAAATGAATGATGTGCAATGGAAAAAAAGGAACATCAATGGCTCCAAGTGGAACTCCATCATGATAAACTTCCTCTTGTAACTGAAATGAAACAAGTTTGTAATGTTGCTAAGTCACCAACTGATGTTAAACTTTGTGGTTTTCAAGCTTCATTGACTAATGAAGGTTTCAGAGGTGTTGTATGCCTTTTGTCCTCCCTCCAAGTGGACACCACAGGTCCGTTTCCGTTAGCTGGAGTCCGGGGTAGTTGTGCAGGGCTTAAATCATTGCAGCTACCTGGAACAATCTTGCAGCAAGAATTTTCACTTACATGAACCTGCTGTGGCTCCTTTATCTCGTCATTTTAATTATTATTCTTTTTTATTTTTATTTGTGATCTTTTCATTGTTTGTAAGTTGGCAAACAATAAAAGTGGTCCACTAACACTGATATGGAGTGCATTGTAGACAGATTCAGCTGTAAGCCCTATGAGACTGACCATCAAGAGACACATCAGCATGGTTCTGAGTTTAATCCAGGTGATCTAGTGGGTCCCAAGAGTCCAAAGACATCCACCTTAGGGTCACTGGAGAGTCTTAATTGGCCGCTAGTTTAAATACGCATCTTGGCTAGGGCTGTAGTTGGCTCAAACCAAGGAGCTGACTCTGTTTTTGAAAACTGAATCCAACCTAGAAGTGTGACCACTGGGGCTGCAAACATTTAGTACTTCTCAGGTTTCTATGGGTATTACAGATGAGCTCTCTTCCCTCAAGTTCTTTCTGATCTTCAAATGTTCCACTCCAGGAATTTGCAGGTTACAATCAACTGCCCTAAACCACCCAAAAAAGCCCGGTGCACCAGGTATTATGATGGGAAATTTGGCCCATGTTGCTACTTGTGATGTAGAAATGATAACCTTAAACTTAGTTTAGACATGAGACATGGAGCACGGATAGATGGAGGATACGGGCATCACATCTAGATGTGCTTTGATGTGCTTGCTGAAACTTTTGAAATAGACTTCTTGGCAAAACGTTAGATGGCACGTATTTTTGATAGAAGTTGGCTCTAAACGTAATATTGTGCTAGCCAGAGATACATTAGTCAAACTGTAACATAACTATAGATCTAGGAACTCATTACTTGTGTCATTTCAGATTGAGCCGCAGTGCTTTGAGAGAAACTTTTGATAACAAAGTAGCTGCTTTCACCATCAAGCATGTTTTTTTTTTTGGTTTTTTTTCGCTGTGAGTACATAGACCCTAGCCCCTTCCATGTTACCTTGACCGCTTCATTTTTAATATCCCCTTGCCCCTTGAAACTGATCTGCTGAAGATAGGGATGGAAGTCTTTCCTTAAGGAACTGGATGAATCCAAAATTCCATCAGTTGAACCAAAAGTTATTTTATGTAACTAGACATGATGTAACAGACCCAGTGCAAACGAGACGCTAACTCAAACCTTTGCTATGTGAACTTGTTTGAAATGGAATCGGGCCTTAACTTCTGTTCACATATCCCTTCAGTTCCAAGTTAGGTCTATTATGTTCAATAACTCATCCAGCACCCTTCCAGTAACCTCTCAGGAACTTTCATCCATTTGTCCTTTGTAACCTTGCCTGTACTCTTTCTTCTCCTTTCCAGCGTTCTCTCTTCCAATCCCTCAACTCCTCCCTAGTCTATCTTGCCCTCGTTCGGCCCCAGCTTCATAGAGACTTGGTGTGGCTTAGAATTTATATTTTTAAATAACTCACATTGCCTCCAGCAGGTTGAAGCTGCAGTTTGATTCTGTAAATAACTGACAGGGAACAAATCTGAACGCTCAATCAGCCAGCTTTCTGCAAGCACACATACATACACCACATCAGATCACACAACATGGAAGACCTGTTTTCGCAGGATAGTGACTTGATGTGACATGTTTTTGCATGAAAAAAAGACATTCAAAGATATATGGCTTCAAGGTTTCTCTGTCCGTGTGGCTGCTAAATACAGTCCTCGTCTAGTCTCATCTTATTCCTTATTCCACTCCATTTTACTCTTTTCTATTCCACCAGTGTGAAAATCAGTCACAATAATGGATTGCAAAGACCTGGTAATTTTGTACATTACTTATGAGTCATTGCCTTGCATAATGAATGCCGGCTAATGCACTTTTTTTTTTGTTAATTCACCACAAAAGATTAAAAATGCTCCACTGTTATGAATCACTGCAGAGCAATGCATGTATTCTTAGCATACTGTATGAATATTTCCACAGTGGAAGTCTTGAAATAAAACCAAAACGTGGAGGTAGAGGGGGAGAAAACAAAGTAATTGCTATGCCATTGTTTATTGTTTCTCTCCCCACCATCAGCTTTGCTTTCTGCAACATTGCATTCTCACCACGGGCTCTTATATATCAGCAGAAGCATTTGGTGGATTTCTTTTTCTCTTTTTAATTCACAAGCTACACAAAATTAATTTGCAAAATGTATCTTCAAAATAATGAAGATGTGCAGCTTTTATTAATTTACACAATATTACTGATTAGCACATTCTCAGTCTTCTAACAATGACTTGCACTAAACAAGGTTCTTGGTGGTCTGTGGTTTTTGAAGCCTAACAGGTATAATTCATGTGTTTTATACCTACTCTGTGGCATTAAATGTATATATTTTTTTAAATAGTGTAACTCAGCTATTGGATATAGTATTTAACTGTGTTCTTTTATCTTGAGAGTGAATTTCATTCTTTTTCATGACAGCAAATCCTTGTTTTGTCCTAGTCTACATAAGTTCTGGGACTTATCATATTACTGCAATTATATACAAAAGGTTTGGTAGTGATGTAAAATTGACCCCTGGCTGTGTGAACCAAACTTGTGCTGTCCAGCATTTTTAAAGTTTATTTTTTTTGTTTGTTTTTTCCAATGAAACTTTTGCAGCTCTTTGGAAAGTCAGTGAGACATCCAGAAACCATCCACAGTTAAGGTTGCTTCTCCACTGAGGGTTGGTTTAACTTACAATAAAACACCACGTGCATGAAAAAAAAAAAAGAATGGAATCAACATGCCGCCCTCAAGAAACTTCTCCTTATCCAGGAACAATTTGGTGATTATCTGTGCATGATGGACAACCAAGTCACAAGGCAAAAGTGATAAGTGATTCAGAGATCATGGCAGTTAAATTTGTGATGCATGGCCAGAAAATCCCCCAGATGACAATTCTAGTGAGAACTTGTGGTCTCAAGTTGTGCCCAAAAGTCTTGGGGAGCAAATAAGATCAGTCCATGCAGATCGTCTCTAACAGGGCTTAATGCGATGATGACAGATCTGAGACGTTGACAGCTTTGAGATCAACAGTTAATTAAAAACTTGGACTACTGTGAAAGTCTCTTCGGGATTGTGGTGGATGAGGTCCATCTCATTTACAAATGGTAAGAGACATCTGGTAAACTTGCTCTAACGATGAAGGACGTATTTAAGAAGTAATCTGACCATGATTATGCATAACTGCTGGCTTCAGTTAACGTTAGAAAGAGCAAACAGTTGGTTGAGTGTTTGAGTACATTGGTTATTCTCAAATTCTGTTTGCAAAAACATCAACCATCGCTGTACTCCATTTTCATTATCTCTGTCTCTCTCCATCAAACTCTTCCCCACAACACCCTTGTTCGTCGCCGTGACTGGTTATAGCGCCAAACCAACTGCGTGCAGAGGCAGTTTGAGAAGCAACTTTCTGTCCCACCTCCTGGATGAGGAGACCTTACGGATCGTTTTCAGACCCCACATCTGTCCAGATGTGGGTCTGATCTATTAGATCAAATTAGAATCAACTGATTGTTTAATTAATTCATTTAGAATTTCCGCATTGCTCACTGATGTTCCTTTGTATTGTAAGGAGTACGTTGTTTTCACAGCCATTTCACTTACCATCATGGATCATTATGACATTTTGTTTACGCTTCAAACAGATCAACAGTTACCAAACAGATATACAAAAGAGGCAACGTTATGTATATTGATTGCACATTTAAAAAGGGCTTAAAACATAACTTCACATCTGAAATAATCTGAGGAAAACAGCAGTATGAGAAGCTGAACACAGACTTCAATCAGAATACACACCATCACAAATTCTGTTTAGAAGTAAATACCGAACAAAGTGATATACCAGCATGAAGACATGTTCATTTTACCATTTAACAGTACAAGTTTCAACTTTCCTATCAATTGCTCCCATTTGTTTATCCGTCTGCAACTGCAAATGCAAATTTTTCTGGCTGGATATTGGATGTTGGCAGGTCTGCTGATGACCTCCAGTCGCAATGAGAAGAGAAAGCAGGGGGTCGGTGAACATACACGCTGGGACAGAGAGGCAGGAGATGGGTCTGGGTGTGACCAGTGAAGCGTGGGTCACAAACATCAGTCACCATAAACATCACCTTCAGCCAGTCCCTGATAACTCAGGGCATGTGCTCACCGTCAGAATATACGTACATGGATCTCAAGGAAGCAAGTCATTGACAAGGTTGAGCTTTTCCAAGCGGAAACTACATTATTTAATCAAAATTTGTGACTGATTTTTCAGCAATCATTTATACTGCAAAAATACAATTTACCATTCAGAGCACATAAACTGTTATTATTCAATATTTTAAGTAACTGCAGCCAAAAAATTAGGAATAATTTTCTTCGTATACACAATGTTTTGTCACTTCTCAAGACAAGTGAAATGAGAAAGTGATGCTTTCCTAATTAAGCCACAGTCTTTTTTTTCGAGGCTTTTTTTCGTTAGCTTGGCAGCCACTTTAATCACATTCCCAGCAGATGTTAAGCCAGCTCCGTGGCACTCCGTCTGACACCTTCTGACAGATACTAATTTGTTATTGTTACTTCCCACGAATAGCGTCACCTGCAGGCATGATTGACATAGTTGCTTATCAACTGCCTTGTCATCAGGGGCAATGCCTGATTGAAATAGCTTTTTCTCTGGTTGGAAGGAAAGAATGATAGATGCATGCATGAAAGGAGGGAGGATGCGCTTCTGATTGCGAGAGCAGTTGGGAGGCCGAAAAATGCAAAAATTCAAGATGGCAGCATCTTTTTTTTTTTTTTTTTTTTTTACAATATGCAATCTTTCGTACAATACCTTCATCTTCTCACCATATAACTGCCCAACGATCCAACAACTCACCCTGGAAGATCCAGGGGATTACATAGACATCTTCTGCAACTGATTAAGCGTCACAACTGATATTGACACAGTGAGCGATATGGATACAACAAAGTTGACACCAAACCAAAAGGAGCAGACATCCATAGTTCTAGAGAAGTAAGTAAGTGATATTTTCCTTTCAATTAATGAAAAATCTCCCCAATCTGGACTCCTGGTAGATATAATGCATATATAACCTCATCTGATTATGTTTAGGCAGATGTATCTGTGTATGTTTATATTTATTTCATCTTTGTCTTATTACTGGGGACTACATAATACATGGACATTCATTTATCACTGCTTCTACATCAGACTGATAATGAACGTTTAATTGACTTCATTGTATACATTTACATTTGTAGGTATGTTCATATTGTTGTCACAGTTATATGTGCGCGTATGTATATAATATATATGTGCAATCACAACGGAGATAAAATGTTCATTTATTCAAGATCCTGACTTTGAATGACTTGATGTCTTCCAGCCCTAATTAGTAATAATATAATAATATAATAATATAATATTACAGTTCAGCCGAATACTCGGCTGAAACAAGTATTCGAGTATTAATTTCTTTTCTTTCTTTCTTTTGATCAGTGTGATTTATTTCTATTTTTTTTTTTTATACACCAGGTGTGTGTGTAGCTTTATTTTTTCATGAATTCAGAAAGAAAGTGTCAGACACTCAATGTGTGAATTCAAAAAAACAGTTTTTAACCGACGGTTAAAAAAAGAAAAAAATCTCGGACAGGCATGAGTTGTTTTCTACCCAGCACCTGGTATGAGCGAACCCACGTTTAGGTACAAACTGGAATAAGAAAACTTGAAACTGAAGAAACCCAAAACGTTAATGGAAAAGACCCACGAACCTGAGTGACTGAGGGAGAGAGAGAGCTGTTTCTGTGCGAGTGAGCAGAGTGGTGAGTAGGGGAGGGGCTGTGACGCTACGTGAGTAGGGGAGGGGCTGTGACGCTATGTCAGGATTTTCATTCAGTCCAAGCAGATATTGAATCATATTACTCATATAATACTAGTACTTGGCAAAAGTGCTTTATATGTACTGAATACTCGTTTCAGCCGAGTATCCAGCTCAACGCAAACGTATATATCAGCCCTGAAGTCGTCATCCAGTCTGCTGGTCTTTCAAAGAGGGAAGCTTATTATTGGCTTACATCATAAAATTTGTTGTTTTTGTGGCGTTCTGTGGTGTGGCTTCCCTCTTCCTCTCCTTCCCACATACGATCAGGAAAAAAGTCTCTCACCTCCATTTAGATGTGCTCTTGGTCACTCGCTTTAGATTCTGGGACATTTTATCTTACTTTCAGGCATCAGGGAGCCACTATATAAATGTGGGAGACTATCGGAAGTTCCCGTAGACAGATGACTTTTTTTTTTTTTTTTTTACAAGCCACATTAACATAAATAATACTTTAGTATTTACCTGTTCTCTCATTTTGCATTTAAAACTTGAACTAATAAATAAGTAGACAGTTCTCAAATCCTTCCACCTGCTATTTGTGTCTTATTAAGGTATTTGGGTTTTACCAAGTTCAGTTTATGAAAGAAGCATGAAAGAAGGTTTTTTTTTTTTTGTCCCCAGCTGTTTAAAAGATTTACACAATCACTACTCAGAGAACCAGACAGCCAGCTTGTACCAAGCCTCAGACCTGATATCAAAATCTCTATTTCACCTGAGTAATTCACTCGTCCACGATGGACCCTGAGTAGAGTTGCTTTGTTAACAATGAAATGATGCACCTTGAATGCTCAGCCTACAATAACTTGTTTATTGTCCACCTAACATGTAAACTGACAAACACCCGCACTGCACCGTGTACCACCTGGCATTTTCAAAATACCACACCACTTCCTGTTGGGAACATTAAACTTGTTTTTGATGCTTTTCCTCTAAATCAAGAGGAACCAGTGGTTTGGTCATCTGGATAGCTCCAAGACATCTCCCTGGGGAAGCATTTCAGACATGTACAACAAGGGGGACTCAGGACACGCTGGAGAGATATTTCTCGGCTGACCGGAGAAGACTTCGAAATTCTCCCAGAGGGTGCTGGAAGAGGTGACTGGAGTGAGGTCTGACCATCTTTACCTAAGCTGCTGCCCCCATCACCCAAACCCAGATGAGCAGATGTGGGTGGATGGATGTTTTGACCATAAAGTCCATTTTTTGGTCTTTGACTGCAAAAAGTATTTGAATATACATGCCCAGAGCTTTCCCAGTTTGTCTGATATTACTGGCCAGGTCTGACCAGTTTCAGCATTCGGTTTTACCGTCTTAAAAATATCGGAAGATCAAAACAGTTTTGCCATGCATGAAGTGTGTGCATTTCTTTTAAAGATATTTTGGCTCTACCGGCCTTTAATCACAGTCAGGAGACAGGAAGGTGGGGCAGACACAGATCAAAAGGGTCACAAGGCGGGAGTCAAACTTGCGACCGCTGTAAGAGGACCAAGCATCGTACATGGGCTGCATGTTTTAACCGCTAAGCTATGCCGCGGCTCAAAAAAAGGTGTGCATTTCACTCAAAGCTGGACGGAAAATCTTCAGCTAATCAGCTTCTACTCCAGCCTGAGTTTACCTAAAAAAAACAAAAAAAAACAGAAGTGCTTCTCTTGAGAAGAATGTCACTTTCAGATCCTTGTAGTTTGTGTATTTAGATTTTCTTGGTTTGTATTCTCCAGTTCAAAGCTTCTGATTGCTCACTTCTCAGGCCGAACTTGAAAGCATTCATCAGCATGAACACAAAGCCCTGAAGTCGTCATCCAGTTCATAGGCTGAAGCCCTGTCACCTCTTCATAACTCCATACATATAAAAGCTCACACTTGTATTAGGAGGACTAAATGAGAACAACACAAACACGAGGTAAGTAAATTTGTGCAAAGTCATTTATAAACACTGCCTGACCAGCTGCACGCTATGCATGAGAGGCACTGCTGCATTTGCTTTATAGCCACAAGCACTCTTTTTTTTTTTTTTTTTTTTACAGCATGCAAGCATTTTTCCTGTTTGTGTGAAATTATGCCCTCCAGATTGCTTCTAATTTAAAACTACTGTCTGGCTACATAAAGTCAGGATATATTCACTTACAAAAAGGGAAAGAGAAAATGTTTTTACCGTCAGTATTTCAGTTATCGTTGACAGCTTTAATAAATGTTTTTTACAAGTACATTACAATAATGTACAGTATATACCAGCGATCCCAATCCAGGTCTTTGAGGGCCGTTGCTCTGCTCTAACACACCTGATTCAAATGGGTTTACATGCAGGTTTGTTAATACTAAAGAAATGAATGAATGAGAAAGAGTGAAATTAAATGTTGTAAAAACCACTTAACCTCCATCGCCTATAAATAGATCCAAAATGGTAAAAATTGCAAAATTTTTGCTTTGCTGATTTAAAAGACAACATGACTGTGTTATTAGTACAAGCCACCAATGGACAGGCTCTCAGTTTTTTGTGATGGAAGGCTCCAGAAGTGAAGGCGATTTAGCCAGAAGACTGTCTGGAGGTTTAGCTTGGGTGGGTGGAGGTGTGACCGACACCTTCCCAGATTTTTTATTTTTTTGGTTGTATCATCTGAAACAAGGACTGTCAACATCTGAAATCAGGATGGATGGGTGGATTTCATCAGAGTGAATGAAAGGCGAGTTTAATCAGCATCATTGCTTAGTTAAACTAAGCTAAAATAGCTAGCTTGGGCTAACTGAGGAAAAGTGGATGTCTTCAACTGTTTTAGTTTATTTGCCCATTTTTGGATTAACCAGGGATTGGACAGAGCCAAGTCCTGCTGAGATGAAAACCCTTTCCTCTTGCATCCAAGATACCCTGATCATTTACTCTGTTCATGTTAATTAATTAAAACGTGTGTCTGACTCCTAACCATACTTTTCATCTAAAGTACCTCAGGTACATCACGCACTTTCAGCTGTAGCTCCACAAAGAATGTTATAGGATACCACTCAGCATATTGGTTCATCTATTCACATCTTTAATCTGGATGTTAATATGTAAGACTCGTTCAGTGATGAATAGTAATCCATTTCTGGCGTTCAGACCTCATTTTGCAGCCTGTGCTTTTGTGCCATAGAGCTTGAAATATTATATTGTGAAGAGCCATCTAATTAGCTAACAGCATCCCTGCTATTGTAATGAAACTTAACAGTTTGTGTCAGTTATAATCAATAATAAAGTCAAGACATTTTCAGCTATGTACAACTTACCTCACTTAAAGTAAGAACCAGTGCTAGCTGAATTATTTGTAGCACACAAGTGTACAGAGACAAAAGAATTAAGTTTGATAAAGTTGTTAAAACCATGGATCTAAAATTGAAAGTGATATGTAGATGAATGTCATAAAAATTCTTTGACTTTTAATCTCATGCAGGATGTATAACAACTGGAAGTCTATTTAGCAAAGCAGAACAGCAGCTATTTCAGGGTAAAAACCTCATAGCTAATTTTACATGTTAATTTAATATCAAGCGCTGCATATTTGGATATCCATGACATCTCTGATCCTTGGGTCACCTTTTCTTTCTCTATTTCAAGCCATCTCTCAACCTCGCTTGATTTCTCCCTGAGCTTAAAGGTCTTGGCACAGCTGGGGAGCCTTGGCATGTCTCCAGACTGTTAAAAAACTAGCCTCCAGTGTTTTTAACTGTGGTGCATTTTCTGTCAAAACTGGGAACTTCAACATTGAAATCATTTGTTCGCAGGGAGGGAAAGCTTTCACGTAGGCAAATCAGCAACAGGTCATAATTTTCTAATCAATGACAAAAGCTGCAATTTATTAATTTCAAATCATCAACTTTAACATCCTTGAGCGGAGTGATTACCACCCTTCCTGCACAGTCAAAATATGCTGCTCCTAAAGGCTATAATGTGCTACTTTTGCCTCACAAGCTCAAAGAGCATTTGAATTGTTGAAATCTTTCCTACTGGCCATGCAGACTCATTCTAATTAGAAAAATGATGGTGCAAGCAAAATAATAGCAATCCAATCTAATTAGGCTTAAGTGTGTCCGCTGAGCACTGATTATAAAGCAGGAGGTGCATTTAGGCCTTAAAGTAAACCTTTTACAAATAAATGCTATGAAGAAAGCATCACATATGCTGCATTCACACCAGAGGCTCCATCTCCACACCAATCCAACTGTGTGCTTGACTGCTCGTATTTGTTTTAGGCTGTCAAGCTGACCTGATGCAAACACTAAGTGACAGCCAAGCTGATGTGTGCACACACTAACAATGCCGAAATAATAAATAAATAAATAAATAATACAAAAGCGACTTCCCTTCACTTCTCTTGGTTGTAAGACCCTTGTCATGACTAGATTGAGGAGTCTCCCTGAATGCCAATGAGCCTGTTGCTGTTTGGCTTTTTTTTTTAATTGCTGCTCTTTTGCATTAATTGTTAATGGTGACAGCCGTCAGCTGATGTTGCACTAACATTTTGACAAGTGTCCCATGTGAAAAAAAAAATGAATAAATAATCACATACTTATTTATACATTAGTATAGTGCCTGTCATGAAAAATATGAATTTAACCTCTTCCAAAGATCATCCTCAGTGACAGGGGTGGATTGCATTAAAGACATTTTGAATCACGACACAAAATACAAAAAGAGAATGAAGAGAAATAAAGCTCAAACACTTCTTTCCTACATGCTTTTATGCACATGTGACATCTCCTTTGTCCATTTGTTTCTATGTAATTTCTGTAATCTCTGACTCCTCTTTTTTTTCCCTATTTTTTGGAGCGTTATTTGCCTCGCGCAAGTTAAAAATTTTCAACTTGTGGACTGGATTTTGGCGAGAACATTATACTGGATTCCAATTCAAGTGCAATTAACAACCAGAGCTCACATTTACAACCATCACGTACATACAAAACTGTGTGGAAAGCGGCGTATGTAGGTTTCAAGCCCTAAGGTTGTTATCTGCAAAAAACAAACTTGACGTGAGAATGCACGATCCGTCGCAAACTCTGACCCAAGCTTATGCCGGTTTTGAAGACTGGGGAAACTGGTGACGCAGATGGTGAGGGGGGAATTGAAGCTACACTGCATCATGACTCCTCTCAGACATTTTATTTCACTCCATATCAAACTGCAATCATAGATCGACTTCATCATCAGCAGTAAAAACCACAGTATTAAAAATGCTTGCGCAGGTGAGCCATAAGGATCTTTCAAATAAATAAAAATAAGGCCAATAAACCAACTTAAACCATAAATCAATATCCGCACAGCAAGTTTTCTAACCATCACATTCCTCCTCCCGATGATCACCAGGGTGATGTGTGCAACAGACTAACACATAGACTGTAACAAGGTGTGAGACCATCAGACTGATATCTGTAAAACATTGAAATACTGTGGTGACTCTCCTGCTTAATGCTGCGCCATGGATTCATTGGCACTACTGGAAGACCTGGCAAATGGGAGAATTAGGAGAGCACGTGTCTTCACAGATCCCCAAGATTACCTAGCCCTTGATGATGACTGGCTAATATGCTGATTCAGACTCCTCAGAGCTTTTCTCTTGATCTATGTGCTGAACTGAGTTCAGTATTGGCTAGACCCACCCACCGGAGCCATGGAATCTCTGTTCAAATACAGGTGTGAACCACTGTGGGGTTCCTGGCAAACAGCACTTACCAGCGCAAATTAGCTGACAGGTCTGTGTTTAACATGATCAAGAATTGATCAACCCTCTGTGTGAAGCTACTTTTAGCAGCCTATCCTGGAGCCAGGCCTGGGGGAGGGGGTTGTTCACGAGCACCTGGTGGCCGGGAGATTGACAGATGGATCAGTGCAGCATCTGCAGTAATGTGGGCTCTGTACCGGTCTGTTGTGGTGAAGAGGGAGTTGACCCAAAACACCGGTCAATCTTCGTTCCCACCCTCACCTATGGTCATGAACTGTGGGTAGTGACCAAATAAATGAGATTACGGATACAAGTGGCTAAAATGAGTTTCCTCCGTAGGGTGGCTAGACTCTACCTTTGAGATAAGGTGAAATCATCCGGGAGGGACTCAGTGTTGGGCTGTTGCTCTTTCACATTGAGAGGAGCCAGTTGAGGTGGTACAGGCATCCAGTGAGGATGTCCCCAGGATGCCTCCCTCGAGAGGTGTTCCGAGCATGTCCGACCGGAAAGAGAGACTGGGGCAGACTCAGAACACGCTTGAGAGATTATGTCTCTCAGCTGGCCTGGGAGCACCTAGGTACAGGGCTTGGACATTAAAACTGAAACACCTATCATTTTAGTGTGGGAGGTTTCATGGCTAAATTGGACCAGCCTGGTGGCCAATCTTCATTAATTGCACATAACACCAGTAAGAGCAGAGTGTGAAGGTTCAATTAGCAGGGTAAGAGCACAGTTTTGCTCAAAATATTGCAATGCACAC
>JBAMYA010100678.1:0-20480 GCA_037176975.1 Arrhamphus sclerolepis | reverse complement strand
TTGTGTCACTTATAGTTTAAGTGACTTCATATGAATAATGTTTCAATAAATAAAAAGAAATAACTTTAAAACAACATGTAATTTTATCCAATCTCAATGAGTATGTAAAAAATAATATAAAAATGAAGGTAATGTATTAAATTTTGACCTTTCAGTGAGTGTTTTGTGGTTAATCAAACCCTGGGAATGTAGCACAGGAATGTTGCACATATATAGGACCCCCGTTTCATTACATGCCCACCCTCTGAAACAAATCAAATAATTAGCATTGAGCTGCACCAAAGATTGGATTAACTCACTTATTCAGAGGCAAACACTGCAACAAAATATTTTGGCTTAATGAGGTGTGGGAGGTACAATTGATTTTTACTTTTATGTGGAAATGAGCTATCAGATGCAATGAACATTCGTTGCTGTGTTAATGACCTTCAAAACAAACAAAGAAAGTGTAGTCTTATTGAAGATGATGGTAATTAAAGGTTGTTAATTAATCTTTTTTTAAAATCTTCACGCAACTCCTTTTGCTTATCACACAGTTTGTTTTAATTTCAGCACACAGCGGTGGGAAATGGGTATGGGGATGCAAAACACATGGAGGCTGTGTGGTTGGTCTACGTGAAGAGGTTTTCTGGGGTCATCAACAGCATTTAGGTGCACTGTTTTTAATCAGGGGATTTTATAATTTGATTATTGAATGTGTTATTTAACAAATATTGTGACCTAACCAACCTTTGCTTTTTCAAAAGACTTTTTCCAAACTTTTCTTCATTCCTACAATCACTCTTTATTATCTAAGCCTCATTGTCGGCTTATCGTTGTCCGTACTTGCCTCTGTTATCATTTGCCTCGTTGTACCTTTTAGCTTTTATTGTGTCTTTATATCACACTTTTCATTTATGACCTAATCCTGGGATTAGTATCAAGACCACGAGGAAAAACCTTTAAAGTTTGCTACTGATGTGACAGCTGTCAGAGAAAAGGCTGGAGAAAGATTG
Source organism: Arrhamphus sclerolepis (assembly GCA_037176975.1). Taxonomy (NCBI): domain Eukaryota; kingdom Metazoa; phylum Chordata; class Actinopteri; order Beloniformes; family Hemiramphidae; genus Arrhamphus; species Arrhamphus sclerolepis. Next base: position 19,485 of record JBAMYA010100678.1, on the reverse strand, counting down.
TTTTCTGGTATTCTGCATCATCACAGGACTTGTTACAGGATGTCTGAGTTCCCTAGTGGAGATTTCTTTAAAAAACAAACAAACAAACATGTTTTCTGAAGAGAAAAAAAATCCCTTGTGGTCAAATATGCCCTTCCTGAAATACAACCACTTCTTATATATTTCAGACCCTGCTGTATACATCTACATTTCTACATTTGCTACATTTTTAATTTTTTCTAATCAACATTATAGATATTTGGCCAAGTGGTGATGAGGGGAACATCATGAAATTGGCAGTGGCAACGGTGTGAACCATCTGTGTGAAGTGTAAATCCTTTCATGTGGTACCATTAAAATGGAGACTTGCCCTCATAAACATTGCAGCACACATACTGTTGATGATGCAAAGAGGTTCTACAGTTTATTTTTACTTGCAAAGTAAGTCCATCCATCCATCCATACATCCAACATCTCCTGAAAACGCCACTTCAGGCTTCACCTATAGCTATTTTATAGTGAGAAACAGATAAACATTGTTTAGGATACTATTTCAGTCACCAGTTATATTTATACACTGGAATAAAGCCAGAGAGTAGAAAGTAAGTAATGAGAATGCATGCTTCCACGGTTACAGAAACCTTTTGAAATGAAATTTGGTGAGGTTAAGACCTCAAATAAATGTTGCTTGTGACAGATGTTCAGCGGTGTCTATGCTGATGTTCACACCTTCATATTATGGTGCCTTCCCTCACCAATAAATTGTTGTCATAGAAGACGTTTCAGCTTTTACACTTATGTTCTCCACAGGGTAAATACTTAACCTTTTGTTTATTTGTTTATTTTCAAAAAACCTTTTAGTAAAATCTCCAAAATATAAGGTGCACAATACCCACACAGCTGACTGGGAAGGTTTCTGAGCTGATATAGATGGATGTGGGCAAAGAGGCCATAAGCCTGTCTGACATTAGTGTTTACTTCCCTCAAGAAAGTGAGCAACAAAGACAAAAAAAGCATAAATTGTATAAGGTCACTGGCAGTCACTAAAAAAAAGAAAAGAAAAGAAAAAGACGATAGAAAAAACTAGATATCTAAATTTTACCAACAAGAAATATTTCAGAAAATGTTCATAAAAATGGCTAAAGAGCTGTTCTTCTTCTACCTCTACATTTTTGTTCCATTAGTCCATCTTCTCCCACTTTTATTTAAAGCTGATGAAAAGAATCTCTAGTTTAAAAAATAAATCAATGGAGAGCTTTAGAGCTACTGCAGCTCTGCAGACCTGCAGCAGCTTTACAGGGGTGTACTGAGAACATAGATGGGCACAGCATCATGGTTATACATGAGATAAGTTATCTGTGAGTCACAGAGAAGAGCCTAAGGGACATAACAGACAATACCTCTTCAGTGACATTCTGTTCACCATGGTGCTGTTTGGAAGGGAAACAGAGGTATCTACTGGTATCGTGTACCACCAGACAGCAAGCCAGTTTCTACCCTCAGGCTCTGGCAATTCTGAACTCTGAATATGTAATTTTCGCATTTGTGTACTGTATATTGTCATAAATTATATGTTTGCTCATTCACGTGTATTTATAGTTCTATCTTTAGCTTTTATTATTTATTTATTTATTCCATATGTCCTACTTCTTCTTCTTTTTTAACCTTTTTTCCCTTTCACTATCTGAATTTAAATCAGACTAAACTTTTCATGTTTAAGGTCAGTTAGGATCACAAAATAATTTCTATTTGCTAAATGCCAGAATAATGAGAGAGAGAACGGATTTTATAGAATTTTCCATTACTTTCATACTTTAAGTCAGAAGTTTACATACACAATTTTAATGTGCTTTTAAGCTATGGGAAAACCCAGATGATGATGTCATGGCTTTGAAAGTTTCTGATTCATTGACAACATTTGAGGTAATTGAAGGCACATATGTGGATGTATTTTATCTAACCCTAACCTGAAACACACTATTTTGTTGTGAGGCATCATTGTGAAAAAAAACCCAAAAGGAATCAGCCAAGATATCAGGAAGAGAACTGTCGAACTCACAAGTCTGGTTCATTCTTGGGTTAAATTTTCAGATGCCTGAATGTGTCATATACATCTGTTCTATGCAAGTATAAAATCAGGACATGCTGGGCTCCTGTCTACCTCCCTCTCCTCCTGCCTGTCTGTCTCTGGCAGTCAGGTGAAGAGACAGCTGAAGGGACCAGAACAAGGCTGCAGGTTCAGATGGTGTCATTTCCATGGAAGTGAAAGCCTGTGCAGACCTGTTATGTGGGATTCTACAGCAGCTCTTCAACCTCAGTCCTAGAAAGACTTTTAATGGGCCACGTGAATAAGCAAACAAGCACCTGCCAGGACTCACTACAGCTTTCTTATCGTCATGAGGTTGGAGTTGAAGATGCCATCATTGAACCCACAGTCATTTGGACAAAGCAGGCAGCAATGAGGATAATGTTCTTTGATTTCTCCAGTGATCCCAGTCTTTATGCACAAAACTCCAGAGGACACAGTGGATGCCTCTACAAACACCTGGATTTCTGACTAGGTGACAAACAGACCACAGTTTGAGAGACTGAACAGTTGTGTCTATGGCCAGATGGTCAGCAGCGCAGGAGCACCACAGGGGATTGTACTCTCACCATTCCTCTTCATTCTGCACACCTCAGACTTCCAGGACAAGTCCAGTCCAGTCATCTGCAGAAATACTCAGATGACTGCAGTTGTGGTTTGTATCAGTGATGGACAAGAGACTGAGTACAGAGAACCGGTGGACCACTTTGTGGCATGGTGTGAGAAAAATCATCTCGTCTTTAACGTGAACAAGTCAAAGGAGATGACTGGATTTGAGGAGGACCAGGATTATGTCAAAAATTATTTCCATCATAGGAGAAGAAGTTGAGGTGGTGGAGGAGTATTAATACCTTGATATTCACCTGAACAACATACTGGACTAGAGACACAACACAGATGCTGTGTTTCTGTCTTCGATTTTTTTTTTTTGTCAAAAATTAAGTAGCATTCGATCATGGTGGACAGAAAACTTTGCCTCCACGGCTAACACAGATCCCAACTTACCTTCACTGGATTTTGGTCCCACATCTCCAGTGGAAGTGTCACTGTTGCTGCAGCAGCATATATGTGTGTGTGTGTGTGTGTGTGTGTGTGTGTGTGTGTGTGTGTGTGTGTGTGTGTGTGTGTGTGTGTGTGTGTGTGTAATAAGAATTTTGTAAATGACTTTTCTACCTTTTTAGCCACAATCATGCCTCATTACGACCACATCCTCATTATTGGAGATTTTAATATCCATGTGTGCTGTCTTGCCTTGTCTAAGCCATCAGTGAAGTAGTTTTTAATGCCTTATTGACTCTTTTATCTTGGCACAGTCTGTTCCTGGTTTTACACACGGATTTGGGCATACATTAGATCTCAAGATCTTAATTCTCTCACATGGTTTGTTGAATTTTTAACCCTTCCACTGTTGATCAGTTCTCTGCTGCTTTTCATCAGCTCTGCATCAGATGACTTAATGTCTTCTGATACGAAGGAGCTCAGCTCTTGGTTTCACTCCTCCTGCCAAACCATCCTGGACTCTGTAGCTCCATTTAAACTCAGGCACTTTAAGGCTAAACCTGATCCTTGGTTTAATGACAGAACTTGTGCAGTCAAAAGGGAATGCTGCAAAGATGAACACAAATGAAAGAAGAACAAGCTGCAGGCGTCTCTTAATATTTTAAAGGACTGCTGCTATAATTACCAGAACACAGTTAAAGCCAAAAGAAAACACCCGTCAAGCATGATTTTATCCAATCGTCATAACTCGTGTATTGTTCCACATACAGTCGTGAAACCATTAATTAAGAAACCTGGTCTCCATCCCTCTGTGTTGGCCAATTATAGGCCTATATCCAAACTGCAGTTCCTTTCAAAACTCTTGAAGAAGATTGTTTTTGATGAGTTAAAGTCTTTTCTGGATGAGGACAATATCTTGGAGATATTCCAGTTGGGGCTGAAAATCCTTATAGCACAGAGTTAGTTTTATTAAGGCTTTTTTAATGAAATCCTCCTAGCATGTGATTCTTGTCCTACTTGACCTAATGGGCCACAACATGTCTTTATATCAATTGCACCATCTAGTGGTCTAGTGGTAGTCTGCTCTGGGCTGGTTGAGGTCCTACCTAGCAGACGGAACATTAACTTAAACATTGCTGAGTCCTCCTCCACTCCCCTGTTGTGTGGAGTTCCACAGGGCTCAATCTTAGGGCCCCTGTTTTTCTCACGGTATTTACTTCCTCTGGGCTCTGTTCTTAGAGAGAATAGTATCTCCTTTCATTGTTAAGCTGAGGACAGCCAAATTTATGTACCATCATGAAGGATACCTTCTCAGTAACACCGCTACTTGATTGTCTCAGTGATATTAAATTTTGGATGTCCCTTCATTTTATTTAAATTGTTATGACAAAAAAACTGAACTGATGGTGTTTGGTCTCTGGCTTCTCTGAATTCTGGCTTTGCTTCACTGGCTGCCTGTGTATTTAGAGTTCATTGTAAACTTTTATTTTTTTATTTTTTTGTCTGCATGTATATTGATGGTCAATGCCTTCATCTGGCAAAACCATTCAATGTATATATGCAATTTCATCTTGTAGCAGATTTTTTTGTGCTAATGTGAGGGGTGAGCGTGTCCTTCACCAACCCTCTCTGGCAGTCTATACTAACATCTTTATTAACATCTGAAATCCTGGTTCTGTCGGAGAGGACTAAGGATCACCAGTAGTGGGACATTTAAAGACAGGACAATTGAGACACAACAGTGAGGATGAGGTGTGTGCAGAATTGTGAAGTGTGAGGGGTGTGCAGTGGGTTGTATTACAATAAAGGACAAACGTTAGAGACAATATATAGAAAACACCTACAGAGAACTGCATGAACACCTTCTACCAAGCAATGGCCCCAGTGCATATGTGCAGAATTCATGTAAACATTGTGAAATGATTGTGTTGATAGAAGGGAGGTCCAGGGGGAGGGATGTAAAGCACAAATATCTATATTCTAGATTTGTGAGTGGACTTCTGAAAGCACATGTATTACTTGAGATGGACCTACACACATATATTCATCTATATGCACACTTAGTTGCACATACATACACATGCGTCTGCACATGTGCCTATACATACACATATACATGCACATATGCACACACGCCCATGCCCATATGCACTCACCTTCCCCCCACGCCCCAGCTTCTTTATCGCTAGCCCTTCTTGTTTGTTTGTTTTTCCTTCTTTTTGACAGAAAAAACAACCCCTGGCCACTCCCCCATTGCCCACCACTGCTGCCACCCTGCACAGAGGCAGCATGCAGGAGGCAGCGACCACCCCAGCCCGCCCCAGGGCCAGCCTTGCCACTCCCCTCCTGAACCCCGACCCCCACCCCCCGCAACCCCCACCAGCAGAGGAGTGGCAAGCACCAACGCCATCCGGCAACACAAGTAGACCGCCCACCAGGCCAGCAGATTCGGGTAGCACCCCCCACCTGGGAGGAGGCCAGTCTCAGTGGCTTCTCTGAACTCTGGCTTCACTTCACTGGCTGCCTGTGTATTTAGAGTTCATTATAAACTTCTGTTATTTATTTTTATATTCTTAAATGGACTCACTCCGCCTTACCTCTCAGAGCTGATTCAATCACACTCCTGCTCGGTCTCAGGTCAGCTGATCAGCTGCTCCTAGTGGTATCGAAATCAAAGCTGGAGCTCATAGGGGACAGCACACTTTCATTTGCTGTCCCAAAAATGTGGAACAATCTGCCTGTACACATGAGAAAGGACTCTTCTTTGTCCACTTTTAAAACACATTTAAAAAAAAAAATTACTTTTACTCACTGGCTTTTGACCCAGCATGAGGATTGATTTGATTTAATTTGGTTTTATTGTTTTTAAGGTTTTTGGGGGTTTTTTTAGGTTTTTTTTTAGTCTTTTTGTTCCTGTTTCAGTTATATTTTATAATTTTATTTTGTTTTTTTGTCTCATTTTTTAATCATGCTCCTCATGTACAGCACTTTGGTTCAACCACGATTTTGTGAAAGCGCTTGATAAATAAAGATTGTACGGTATGCTCCAAGAAGGGACAGAGCAGACCTTACCTCCAGATGAAGCTTAGTTCTTACTGTGTTTGCATCAAGATGTTGTATAAGACATACAACATATAAGTCTGTTTGGGGACAGTTCAACCCTATCTGCAGTCATCTGTTTGGGGAGCACCATCAGAGACATAAACCGATAAAGAAAGCTGGCTCTGTTCTGGAGACTCTGGAACTGCGCAATGGAGGATACTTTATAAAATGAAAAATATCATGGACAAGCCTGAACATCCTCTGCACAACACAGAAACAGTGTCTTAAGTCAGAGGCTTGTTCAGATCAGCTGCAACACAGACCTCTTCAGCTATAACCTTCTAAAATTAAGCATTGAAAAGACTTAAGAACAACTACTGCAAGAATTAATTTCCCTTTGGAGATTAATAAATTATTTTTCAATCTAAATTTCAATTACTTCAACAGCAACATAAAACTAGACTGCAGTTTGCAAATGCGCACAGGGACATACCTTAACTTTTGTAGATATTTTCTGTGGTCTGAGAAAACTATAATTGAAGTTTGGCCATAATGACCATTAAGTGCTGAAAACAAATTTTATTGGAAGAACCAATCAAACTTAAATTGAAAGAGACCTTTGCATAGAAAGTAAAGATGCCTGTGGTGAAGACCAGGTCTAGCCCTTATAACCCCTGCCAGAGACAACAGTTGTTTAGCAGCCATATTAACAAACACAATGCAATATTATATGATAAAACATAAGTAAAACAAGTGGCTGCATGTAGGAGGAACAGATGAAAGCTACTGAGCATTGTTCACACCCTTACAACTGATAGACAGTTAAGTTTACACACAGGGAGACAGAAGAGCAACTTGTTTTGTTTTTTTCCGAAAACTTCAATTTGTAGTCATATCAGCCTCATTTTAAAATGTGCTTTTTCTGCTTTGTTATGTACTACTGCTATTGTTATGAGGTATCAATGCTATACTTTAAAATCTGTCTCTAATATTTTTGCTTCCTCCATTATTTTTCTGTGTTCCTGTTTCTGTGCTCAGTCTGTCAGGATGTCTTCACTGAACCTGCTTCTATTCCACGTGGACACAACTTCAGTAAGACCTGTTTCATCAGACACTGGGCAGGAAGGAGCCATGCCAGTATCCACTGGGCAAAGAGACATTCAGTGAAGAGGTCAAACTTGGCATCAACACTGGATTCAGGGAAGCTATGAAGAATTTTAAGAGACGTCATCTGATAGCAAACAACAGATTCCCAGTAAAATCTGAACAGGTGCAGTGTAACTGCAGCCTTGGCATTGGGTTCAGAGCCTCTAAAACCTATTATGGTGTGTTTGGCTTCTTCCTGTTAAACCCAACTAATTACAGAGTTGCTGCCTTAAAAATACACAAACCCATGAAAACTGTGTGAAAATCCTGGAGGGCAAATTATGGTTGAGAAACAACTAGAATTTTGCATTCTTCGGGAACAAAGACCCTGCTTGTGCATTGCACACAAAGCTCAGGGATCATGATACAGTCCATTTGAAGGAAGAATATGTACAGAGGGCAGGTGGGGAAGGGGAAAAAAAACATGTACGTAAATTAAACATGAAAATGGCAAATAGCAAAAGGGACTGTCTGGCATGTGGGAGTATATTTAGAGAGTTGGGAGAAGATGTTTTCTGTAAAGCACAGGAGTGGACAATGAACATCTAGAACACTGAAAATGTGGCTGTTTGCATATTATGAAAATGGACTGCTATCATTCTTTACTACAAACAATGCCTGAAATATAATTCTGCAATGATGCAAATTCAGCAAGACATTCTTTGTATTCCTTTATATTTAATGCTAATATTTAGTGGTAATTAATGTGTATTAATTTTTATTATCATAGCTTTTATGTGAGATTGGACATAGCATGATCTTGTACTAGGACAGCATAAAAAATAATATGCATGTGAACCTATCCAAACACAACCCATTTTTCTGCTCTCTAGTCTTCTTTCATATATCAGGCTTTAGGCTGCTTTACTGTGGAAAGATCATGCATTCTGCTGCATTTTCAGTATTTTCTTGTGACATGGGGAAGCTGGACCGGGTTGCAGGCCAGGTGCTGGGCCAGTGAACGAAGCCACCTGACCTAAGAGCCGGTCTCCCCCGTCGTCAATTTGGAGTCTTCATGGGTCTCCTCCTTTGTCTGTTCTATTTTCTAAGCGTCTAAAATACCTGGTGCTAATAGTAGAATTCTGAGTCAAAAGACTGAGACAGGAAATCAGCCCCTTTATTGTCAGACGGCAATCAACAGGACCCGAGTCGTTTCTGCAGAAAGGACTGGGGTCTGCAACAATGCAGAGGGTTTTTATACACAGATATGGCAGGTAGTTCTTATCAGGGGATGCGTCATCCAGCCCTTGTCTTTTGTTCTTCATTTATCAACAGAATCTTCTGTTCCAATATTTGGTACATAGCCAGAGATAACGGTGTCATGAATGCTCACGCTATGTTTCTGTTAAACCAATCAAAACTTGTTTCTGGGTCTCAAGGTCTTTGCAACTGGAGTCCACAGAACTTTCTGTCCCAATATTTTGGTACATAGCCAGAGAAAATGAAGTCACGTATGCCCATATTGTTTTGTAAACCAATCAAAACTTGTTTTTTGGGCCTCAAGGTCTCTGTAGCTATCCCTCTTATCTTAACAAGTGGGCACACTTTTGGGTCCCACGGTTTCTGCAGCTGGTCTTAGCTTACAAACGCCCCTCTTCTTATCTCAACAATTAGACACACTCTGTTACCCATATCTTCACTTTGTTTAGCTGTTTTGTGAGAAAAGAGCAGGCACTTTATCTTTTATCAAGAAGGAATTTTGAGACAGAGTTTAGCTTTCTCATTAGGGAGGAGCAGATACTTTATCTTCGGTCGAGAAGGGTTTTTATGAGAGAAAGGCACTGATGTTTCTATCTCTTATCAATATGAAGTTTACTCTTACAGTTTAGTAACGCTCTGACCATATTTCTCACACACTGGGTTTTAACGAGTATAAGAAGTTCAAAATCACACACTAGAACTAAGGAAGAATATTAAGGTGTATAAGTTTAAAATTAAGTTTCAAACAAGTGTATATGTTTACATTACACCACATTTTACACAACGCTTGTAATTTGTGAATTAGTAATAAGTGCTTAATGATTTTTTTTAAAAATTAATTCACATAAAGTGCCCTTTTTTTGACCAAGCAAACATGAGTCATTTAGATATATCTCAAGGTTAATAATCATGTTATTATCTATTTATTGTCACTTTCCCAGTTTCACCTTTTCTTTTTTTTTACTTTCACTGTTTCTCACCAAAAGAACATAATGAAAGTGGTGCCACTAGAGGGAGCAGTGCACTCATCCTTCAAACAAACTTTAATCCTTGCAGTTCATTTAGACACAGTATTACATTAATAATGGGTTGTTATTTTCAAAATAGTCTCTTTTTTTTCCCATTATTAATACTATTTTAGTTCCTAAAAACATTTAGGTGCAAATTTTTCCAGTATTGAAATTAGATTCATACATTTACACTGAGCAGGGACGCTGCCCTGTAGTCCTGGCACGAAACCTGCGCTTTTGGATCTGACAACACTTGTTGTAACCAGTGTCAAAGCTGGCTTCTGACGTTATGACCTGTGGGCTAAGTCCTGCCCCCTTGCCAGTGCTAAAAATGAGCCATAAGTACCAAACTAAAAAAGCTAGATTACCCTTGTTTGTGTCTGCTGTCTACGTGTGTTTCAAATATCAGATTTGTAAGTTGTTTTGCTTCAGTAGGATAATGTATTTCCAGTAAGTGTATCTGATTTTTGATTTACACGGTGAACATTTTCACTCCAAGTTTCTGTCTAAGGTATCTGGGGTCTTAATGACTTTACCATTAGACTCAACTGACACATTCATAAAATTGAATCTGCCTAGTGACATGTCAGTATAAAATAGGCTACTACATAGATAATTGAAAAGATAGTCTTTGATCATGACTGCAGATGTTTTTTTATGAGCCACCTACTAGTATATCATAATTTTCCTCAACAGTATTATTTCATTTGTATTAATAAATCTTTTAGGTTTGTGTTATTTTTCAGTGCTGCTCAGCACAGGTTCTTCTGACTGCAAAAGCTACATTCATAAAGTACTTGTAACTATGTTAGTAACTAAACATTCATCTTTTGAATAGAGCTCAACTACATTAGTTAAATAAAAACAATGGTACATTCACCTGAGAAGAAACTCTTTTTGATCAATCAGTATAATACCCAGTTCTGCCTACACTCCAGTTTACACAGTACAGCATTATTAATGGGAGGGCAGATGTGTCAAATATCCTGCTGAATGTTCAAAAGAATTCTAATGGTATTCATATAGATTATAAAAAGAGAGTTTGTTTCTTCTCTCTTAGCTAATAAACCATATATGCTATATTTATAGATACACTAGTGTTCTTTATATAGAAAGAATATTATTGTATCTGGGTCTTCATTAAGTTTATTACTAGATCCACTAGTGTGTGTGTGTGTTTTTTTTATAATAAGTGTGACTATTTTTAGTTTTTTGAATGTACTACATTATTGCTGAGTTGAATGATTTGAATAAATGATTTGAATATGAATTTAAAATCTGTAATCTGTCTATATTTCATCGCTGCTTTGTTCATTGTTCATGAGTAAATCATGCTAACGTGCTAACGTAACCTGCATATGAGGGTGTTGAAAATCACAGATCCACCAGCAAGTACAAGTATAACACAAACCTGTTCCCAGAAGAAACAGAGCTGTGAGCAGATGTGTGGACCACAGTGCCAGCTTCCACTGTTTTGTGCTGTGAACTTGGGTTTCCACTGAGAAGCTATTTCAAGGAAAACTAGAAGCACCACGGGGGATATTAGGGTTTTCCATTATGACCTTCCAGGATTGGGTCAGGGAAAGATGTCAAGGGGTCACCTCTGTCAGCAGGATTGTGTGAGTATGGTAACTCCTAGGACCGATGTGATGGAAATCCTGTTAAATCCTCTTAAAAGGGAATCCCGGGAAGAGGTTTATTCCCACAGCAGATGTGTGAAACATTCCTTACGTGCGTATTTGTAGGCAAAGGGACTTCGGCATTTGAAGCTTTCTGAGAAGGAAAATCGGTATTTGGTTCCTACGTGTTCAGATATACATGAGGAATTTTTGAAATATCCAATGATCAAAAAATTCTTTGACCATAAAGACTGAATAAAAGCCTACTGTTACTATTAGGTAACATTAGACATAAAGCCGACAGACTTCCATGACAGATCTATGAAAATCACATTTATGCATTTCAGCTGCATCAGAAAAACACCAGAAATCTGATGTTTCGTCTCAATTCACAGTTTCCTTCATGCACTGCCTGATGCAAGCTGCTGCTACTTTTCCGTCACAAAATTGTTTTAATATTCAGAAATGGTTTTACTTAAAAATACTCATTTATTTCAAATATTCAAGTTTTGAAATACTGTTCAGAAATATACAAGAACAAGTAGAGCAGAGCACAGAAAAAGTTACAAAAAGCCATTACAAGTCAACATGTACAGTTCCTGTTTTAATTGTTAACATAGCGCTTTTTAAACTTGCTCAGTCAAGCTATCATTATGAAAATAGCTGATTTGTGCACTACTCTAGGAAGCTCAAGAATGCAAATTTTGCATTTATTGATGGGAACATACACATCATGTGTTTAGCAATGAGGGTGAAGATTTCACACCGAAGTAACCTCTTCTTTAATGGGCTGGAACGATGTCAAAGTACACAGCTCAGTAATTTCAAAAATTTGTTCAGTAGTTGGAAAATGTTCTGTTTGCTGAGCTTCCTGTCTGGTTGCTCTTTCTGTTTTTATCAGTAATTACAGGTCAAACTTCCATAGCGAGGAAGGACTTTCTAGTCTTTTGGCTACATTACACTGCAGAAGTCTGCATTCTCATAATTCAGGCTGAACAAAATATTTGGCTTTTATGTTCTTTGTCAAACCATCATGATGCAAATTATTACTTGAACCTGTTATTTTCATACAATTTGACCTCTTTAACAGAGGTTTAAATTAACCTACACTATTTTAAAGAAAAACAACTTTTCAGGATAGTCTGTTGTGATCAGTCTGAAGTATGCGTTTCTTGATCTCCAGGCATTGTATATCACAAGTATTAAGTGCTTTAATTGAACTCTGTAATATTTACAGTAAGATTAATTTGTCCATAGGATTTTACATCATTAAATCCCTCTCCAGGAGAGATGGAGATATTTATTCTTCTGTGACTTTAAACTCACAAGATAATACTGATATTTATGCAAGTGTCTTAATGAACGGACAATCTTTTTTCATTTGTTTGTTTTAGCTGTGTTTATGTTGGGAAATGTAATTCTCTGTACTGTACAAGTATTTATTTCTACACTGTAGGGTATTTTCTCGTTTTAATCTAAAGTTTAGGGTTCATGTAACCCATTGCTTGAAGAGGCCGAAAAGTCATCAGCCACAATCTGGATTTTACTGTTTTAGATACTAGCATTATTATCATACTATATGCCGTGCTCTAATGCCACTGTATCCCATCTCTGATGGCTGCCACTGCACATTATCCCGAGGACAGTGGCTGTGGCAGGCACAGGTCAGGATTACCATGACTGGCCTTCTGGTAGTCATGCCATTGGCACAGTGGAACTCTACCAGGGCTGTTTTGGTTCTGTGGGGAGTACAGCAGCGGCTGTCTGTGCAGGAGCCACAGTAGCGAGGCTTGTAGGCTTGGACACTGGTGCAGTTCTTATAGGAGAGGTGAACGGCTACTTCACTCCTGACCATCTTCTGGCATCTACTGCCTCTCAACTGGAAGAGAGAGAGAGAGAGAGATATAAAATGAATGTATATACCTCTGTATCCTGAGTGAAATACAATATATGTAACTCAATAGCTGTACTTTTGTACAATTCATATATAAATAACCTAAAATTTAAAAAAAAAAACAACCCTACATATTACTGCCGTAAAGGTACCTTTGGCGTGATCTGTGCCAGTTGTTCCTGCTGGTTGTCACAGGGTCTGATCATACACAGCCGACTCTGCTTCACCATCTCACACTGACTGTTCTTGTTTGTGACCCTGGTGGAAACCCCCATGCCGCATGTTTGAGAGCACGCCCCCCATTCTGTGGTCTGCTCAATGCAATTTAAACTGGGGTCCCAACCACCAAAGGTTGCTGTTTCATCTCGACGAAAGGCTGAAGGTACACATAGAAGGAGAGAGGGTTAGCTGAGGGGTTCAGTGTTGATCCTGTCCAAGCGCTATTTTAATGCATTTTAAAGCATTAACCCATTTAGAAAGATGCTTCACACTATAGGGACGAGATGTCAGAAAGGAAGCAGTGTGTGTGTATTTGTGAGCACAGTCTATCACATCCTTTCTCACAGCCCACTCACCTGCCATGGCAAAGCCCCCCAGTGTACTGGCTTCAGGAGGGGGATCACACACCCATTTCTCGCAGCACTCCCCAGGCACCTGGACCTTGCGTGGCATCGGGCAATCAGGGCCAGGCAGCATCACATCTAAGTTGCAGCGTGGCACACATGCTATCTGGCCATCGTGGCACATACACTGGTACTTACAGCTGGGGAAGAAGGTCTGGCCATTTTTATAGACAGAACCATCCAAAACACATGAATTACGCATGTTAACTGCAGAAAGGAGACAAACCAGAGAGAAAGCATTAAGATTTTTCTTTACAAACAGGAGAAAAATTGTCAAAAACACAAGTTGGAAGAGACCAGAGAAAGCCACACACCAGCACAGATACCCGTCCTCTTGTGGATGTTGGTTGAGTAGTCACACTCCAGCCCTTTCCGAGTGTCACAGGGATTCATCTCAGAGCAGACCTGACCTTTTTGCCCTGCACAAACCAGACAGCAGGCACAGTCGTCCAGGATCAGCGGCACCCCAGGGAGGCACATGGGGGGCTCTTGAGGGCACTGGCATCTCCGGGGACACACCTGGGACTGGACTAGTGAAAAAACCTATGTGCAAAACAAGAAATTATAAAATAAATTACACTAAACACTGGCAAACAATTTAACTTTAAGTGTATTGTTTCACTTTTTGACAGTTACTTCCTTAATGACAGAGGTGCTTTCTATGAATAAACATGGGTAACAATCTTTAATTATGAAAAAAAAGCACTTGTAGCACTGCAAGGATTAGCTGGTATAAAGTTATTTACGATTTCTCAATTAAAATCCAAAGTTTAGCAGGGACTGCAATGCTTACCTGTGCTGCAATGAAGAAAATAAATACAGTTCTGAATAAGAGAGTTGACATCTTCCTGTTAGTAGAGCACAATCAAAAAAATACAGTCTAAAACAAGTTCAGTTGTCTTCAGTTAACATGGGTTAATTAGAGTCCCGTAGTTCAGGGTCCTGTCTGTGGTGTAGCAGAAGGTTGCACTCTCTTTGTCTTTCTGGCTCAGCACTCAGGAGAGGAGGACCTTATATATACCAGAGCTGCCTGCTGGCACCATGACAACAACAAAAAAAGGAAGGAATGCTGGAGAAATCACACAAAGAGCCGAATGAAGATGAGAGTCACATTTTATTGCGAGAACCTTTCAAAGAGGCTGCCATAGACATGAGAGGCTTCAGCTAAAACAATTTGCAATAAAAAAAAACAAAAGAAAAAAACAGTCCTGTACTTCTTAGTATACACAGTACATGTACATGGTATTCAAGACATAATGAATCATTTTGAATTATATACTTGTGCAAACGCATGAAGAAACACTTATTTGTGTCTGTTCACAACAGCACTTCTTTTGTTGAATATTGAGGATTCTTTCTCTCCAGCTTAAAATGCCATTACAATTTCATGCATCCTGTTGATTTCCTCATTTAAACCCTGTGACCCATCCTTCTGAACCCTACCTGGGAGGCCAGAGTGGAAAACCATTTTATTCCCTGTGGAACTGTTTCTGGTTCCTTAAATAGCTGTAGAGTGGAAAACCTTGGACCATCAGTCGTTCAAAACAGTTGGGGGAGAACTATGTTGTCAACACATCTGGTCACAGCAGTAATATCGTGTGATCTGAGCCAACGTACATGGACAGAATTAGAGCACAAGCTTTACCGATGATTGCTGATTGAAGCACTGCCCCCTGAGCCACAATCACAGTACTGATTTTATATATCTGGAAAGAAGAATTAAAGTATTTTCAGATGCATAACATACAGAAAAGACAATACTGAGATGGTGGAGGGATTTATGGTAGTGTCATTTTTATAACTAGAGCCATATCTGAAATTATAATGCTATTTAGTTATATTGTGTCATTACAAAATGTGCTTCTTCTACTTTAGTACCTACTGTATACCAATATAGGTAGAGTAAACATAAGTGACAGCAGTACTGAAAGCTACAGTCTCTAGAGATGACAAACCTTCATTGACAATTGACAGCTATTATTGATTGAATCAAAAGGATGAGACTTAACTTCAGATTGCCATCTTTCGTTATGAAAGAAATTGTATTAAGGGAATTAAGGCTGACTGTACCTAACCTGAAAAAAAAACAAAAACATAATATGTTTGAGGCTGTTTTCTACAATTCTAATGAAATCTTTACTGTTATTCATATTTTTTGTGTGTGCAACTTGGGAACCAAAAGTGGTACTTGCTTTAGTTTTTATGGCAGAGCCCAGATCTACACACGATGAGGAAGTCAACAACAAAAACGGTGCCAGCAGTAGAAGAACGCTGATGATCCAGGGTTATACAGGGTAGACTGGGATCACAGAACTCACAATATCATCTTATAAGAATTTATCTCTTGTGATTCCAAAGAAAAAGATACTTGCATCTCAGGATTTGTACGCTTGCAGCTCTTGTTTTTTGTTTTTGTTTTTTTTTGAATAAACACTAGGCTTCTCAGTGACATACCTTTGTCAGATCATGCAATTACTGACCTGGAAATGTCTATTAACCATCTATGGTCAAGGGTACTATGAAGTATTTGGTCTTTTTTCCTCCCATTTGATGATTGGTATGTTTCAGAAAGAAAACAATGTAATACATGTCTGCCTCTGTTCCAGATTGCACTAGTCGCTGTTTGTGTCTTGTAGCACATTTCTGTTAAATGTGGCACATTGTAAAGTAGCCTTGTCCTAAACAAGCTAGAACAGAGGCAACAGTAAATGTCTTTATTGAGGTCTGGGAACACCCATACAGACGTTTGGAGTTGTTCAAACACATTTGAGAAACTCTGCTTCAGGCTGGCTTGAATGTGTTTACACCGTCCTGGAAGAGGTCCAATCAACCAAGTGAAGACACTTGCTTGAGCTTAGGAAGGTTGTGTGTAGTAATCCAAAGCAATAATTGTTACTAATACCTGCTCTAGGAAGCATGTGTTTGTTTTGTTTTTTAAGTTTGGCGCATGCAGCAATTCCTTGGAGAGTAATAATTTGAAAGTGTTCAGGGTTGAGCTTTTTCCATTCTGGAGACATGTTTTTCTTTTGTATTATAGTATTTGTTGTCTGTTGCTATAACAATGCCTTAGGTTTGGCAGAGTAAACTTTCTAAAATATGTAACTTATGCTACCACATCACACCAGGTGTTCTAAATAACATTTACATGATCCAACTCATTCTTCTTCCAACCACTTCCTGATGCGTCAACAACTCTGTGTGGTCTTGCTGTCCATGTACAATGTGGTCCTTCTTCCAGTTGGTAAAAAAAAGAAAAAAAAATGAAGATGAGAGCTTCAGAGGCACTCTTTAAGTTCTGTAACTTGTGATTCCAGTGAATGGTGGGTGGCTCTGCCAGAAACTATGATTCAGTGCTGTTCAAACAATTTTGCTAGTGGAAGTTGAAGAATGTCAAACTTTACAAGATGGCTGTGTTTGCTCGGCATGTGTGAATTTATGCTTCTTTACTTCTTATACTGCGTTATTTTCCTGCCTCTATTATGCTGCTCAAGAGTGAGACAAAAGGTTATTTTTCTAGACATCACATCACATCTCATAAAGATGCTCTAACCATCCTGTTTTCACTCCTCTTTCCATTTCCTCTTTTCTCTGTATTATACAGCTCCTGCCAGAGGTTTTCTTAATTTAATGACTTAAATCAGCAGTGTTCATGTGCAAATTGTTTCCAATTCCCCCTCACTTAGTTAACACCAAGGTCACTGCAAGCTCTGGGCAACAGTTTGCATTCCCTGAAATCAGGGTATTGATTGACCATAGCAAAATCACTCATTTGTCACAGGATCCCTCACTTCAGCGGAGATCCAACAGTGCTAATGTGTGATATCTTTCAGGAGTGAGGCGAGAAGTCTGCAGACGTATATTCATGGTATCTGCGAAATATTTTCACTGTACATGAATGAGCGATAAGCCTGTGGAAGATGACATAGAGGGGGGCAGACACAGAGATGGAGAAAAGGGTGGAAAAGAGGAATAGTACAAGAGAAAGAGTGGTGGAAGAATGAGTCAAAAAATTATTTTTTTGTTGTTGTTTTTTTCGTTTTGTTTTACAGACTTTTGTTGTCTGATCTCTTTGTCTGGAGGGGGTCTCAGCAGTAGCTGAAGAGGTTGTACACTTTGTTTTTTTTCATCCAACTCCTGTTTACCTCCTAATTAAACTAAATTTCAACCTAAATTATCATCAAGTGGCAGGAAAACATTTCGGAATAACTTCAAAACAAAGTCTGATACCGTATTATCTAAACAAAGACAAATCACAAAGAACTAACTTTTTTTTCCGTCCGCTTGCCCTGCTAGCTGTAAATGTTGGCTGCTATGGTGCTTCAAGGCTTTTTATTTGTGGCCAGACCAAACAGAGGTCACCTCTACTGAGTTTACAAGAACAATCCAACAACATTGTAGAATAAGTAACGTTTGAGGTCCACGGACTGTGTGGGACAGTATGTGGAAGATTCAGTCTCTGTTTTGTTTCTCACAAGTTATTCTCCTTTTGACAGCTAGGAACTTTCTTTTTAAATTCCATATTTAGATCTTGGTTAGCTTTTGCATGTTCCAATTAGAGCCCACATTTGGACAGACTTTTAGTAATACTTACTTCAAACAATGGTTTTCACCGCCTGAAGGCAAATCACATGGAACCAGTATGGATGAAACTACAGAAAAGTTTAGATTTTGCTAAAACCATGACCTGAGTCTCTGTTGGTGAATGATGTCATTAGGCACAGACTGCTGTTTGTAATAACCATGTCCAGCACAGAGCGTTTTATACACCACATGCTACTGTCTTTCTGCACAGTCCAGGTCTTCGGTGTTGCGTGTGTGAGATCATTTGTCAAACATGTGGTAATAAATAAATAAATCGAGGTTCCAGATTTCCCTGGTCTCCACATGTCAGACATTCAAGATATGCCTGGTAGTGCAAAGCTAATTAAAGAACAATAATAATAATACTTTTTAAAATTCATCCTTATATATCTGTACACATGTACAGTTAAAACCAGAAGTTTACATACACTGTATAAAAAGACAACTTTTTGTCCCCTCACTGTCTGACATTAAATCAGACTGGTCCAGTTAGGACCTAGAGCCTGCAGACCTGATGGAGTTGCACCAGTTCTGTCAGGACTAATTGACCAAAATTCCCAGAAAACTGTTGTCAGAAGCTTGTGGATGGAAACCCAAAACACTTTTTTTTTTTTTTAAAGTAATTTAAAGGCAAAGCTAGCTAAAACAGTGGAAATAAAAGTAAACTACTAACTCTGAAGAAAGTCAGGAAAAATGAAAAAGGAGAAGTTTAGCCTGATTTCATTTCAGGCAGCGTCTTTTTATGGCGTGTATGTAAACTTCTGGTTTCAACTGTACATCACAGTGCACCACACTAACACCATATGCACCAGCTCACTAAACACAATGTGTTAATATGTTGAAGTTTAAATATATTCTCATGCTTGGAACATGGTTGGAGGCAGGAGTAGATTTTAGTTTTTCATGAGGGGGTCAAGCTCTGGCTTCCTTAAGTACCTAGAGATGACTTGTCGTAAATAGGCGCTATATAAATAAATTGAATTGAATTGAATGCCAAAGTATGCATAAATTTTTTTTTACCTCATAACAAACACACAAACACAAACATTCTCCTCATGTTTCATAAATGATGCTCACTGACTCCAATTTCCACCGTTTGTTTTGTTGCTTCTTGTGTTTTCAAGGAACTTTGCTTAAAGTTTTTTTTTTTTTTTTATCTCAATTGCCGTGATGTCTTCCTTGGGCTATTCCTTGATGATTTACCTTCTTGAAGAAGTTTTAGAATTCTCTCTCTTTTTTTTTGGTGCCATAATTTGGCAAAATGTCTTATTTCACCAATCCTCTTTGGCATCTTGTCTAACATATA
>JBAMYA010100647.1:0-20482 GCA_037176975.1 Arrhamphus sclerolepis | reverse complement strand
CAACCAGTCTGCCCAGTCTCCTCTGACCTCTCACATCAACAAGGCATTTTCATCCACACAGCTGCTGCTCACTGGATGTCTTCTCTTCTTGGGATCATTCTCTGTGAACCCTGGAGATGGCTGTGGGTGAAAATCCCAGTAGATCAGCAGTTTCTGAAATACTTGTTTTGTCTTGTTGTTTTCACCGCCTCTACATGTCCGAATGTGTTGAGTTGCAGCCATGTGATTGGCTGATTAGCCGTTTAGCCGTTAGCAGTTGAACAGGTGGAGCTGATCAAGTGGCTGGTGAGTGTATACGCACGCACGTACGTGCGCCCAGGAGCTTTGCTCTTCCTGGTGCTGCACTTATCCAGACCAACGCTTGTCCCAGCATCTGCTGGAACTGCTGTTTTTTGTTTTACGTCTCATCGGTCACAGAGCACAACTGAAGCAAAGCACCAGTAAACAGCAGATCTCTTCTTTATTCAAATATTGCATTAGTTTTCACATCAAATTTATTTTAAATAGGAAACAGGCAGAGAGCTGCAAAAGTACCAGATGACATAACTTTCACCAAATAAAACATAATAATGATCTCCACAGAACATCAGGTTTCTTCTCCCCTTCTTTATTGGGTTTCACATGTTTGACTATTTCTGGTTTGAACAAATCAGCTTCACCCATAATTAAATAATTATCCAACTGTCTATAGACAAAAAAGCACAAGAACACCAGGAATATCTGCAGAAAGAGACGCCCTGGTGCAGTACCATGCAGAAGATCCACACAAACCTTGGTGCTACATAAAGCAGAAACGGTCTCATGAAAAGAAAAGAGCAACTTGACATACTGGAGGTTTCTTCTGTGACGAGTGCTACGCCAACCTTCTTCTAAAGCGCTCCAAAAGTTAGTGCAGAGCTTTAATCCAGACGTGAAGTTCGTCCTGAAACGCTCCACGTGCTGGACGAGTCATCACGACTGCCTGCTTCACAGCTCGGCTTGCAGGTGTGTGCTGATGGGAAACATGGATTCAGTGTGTTTCTTCCAGGTTCTTTGGGATCCTGCCTTGGAGCGACGTAGCGTGTTCTCATCTCATAAACCTTAAAATGTGAATTTCAATCTGACATTCACTAACGTTTACTCCACAAACAACAAAAGTATTTCTCACACTCTGCTGTGAACCTTTCTGATGTCGAAAAATCTAAAACAGATTGTATGATGTGAGACAGAAAACAGTAATACTGACTTCAGTAAGCGAAGGATAAGAAATCTGATCTTTTCTATTTCTTTTATTTACTGGCACATCTCAACATAAAATAGGAACATTTTCAGAGTAATTCTTTCGTCAGCATTTTGGACATCTAAATAAACCTTTTTTAGGGAATTTTGGTCAAAGCTTATTAAACACCCTGAATGCTGAAAGGAAACTTTTTTGTTAATAACTTTCGGTTGTTTAAACTTACATTTATCCTCCATCTACACGTGTAATGCAGTAGTGTGGTGTGCAAGTGTCCGCTTGGAGACCATTTCTTTTCAGGGTTACCTTGTTTTAATCTTTTAGCCACCTGTCTGGAGACGTCTGTTACTCAAACCGAAAACTTCAGGCTCGTGTTCGTTGGTGAAAGAACACCAGCAGCAGCTAATGATTGCTTCTATTACCTTTGAGTCCGTTTACTTTTCTGGTTAATCGTTATGACAACTGGTAATGTATCTTCTAATCTTCATAGCAATCCAACAGCTTCAAACAAAACAGCTTTGCTAACAAATAATCAATGACAATTGGTTTCATGAGTCAAAAATTTGTTCAGCTACAACATACAAAATGAAAATTTGAAAAGCTGAGCAACCTGACAGCTGCCAAATCTGCCGAGACACTGAGCAACTTCATTTTCTTCAATTACTATTCTTCAACAGCTGTCAGGACTGCAATAAAAGGAACAAATACTCTGTTTCTCATCATTTCATGCAACCATCACCGTGAAGGTTGGTGCTGCACTCAAGTAAAAAACAACAAAACAAAAGAGCTCAAAAACCTGAAGATGTCGGTTAAATGAAGATTTCATTGGCTCGACTCTGCACACGCGTTCTTTATTGTCAACAGTCCTGCAGGCTGGGACAAATACTGCATGGTCTTATCACAATTACTGGGAACAGTTTGTTTTCATTTCCATCCCTCCCAGAAACACCTGCTTCAGTTCTGGGAGACGATATTAAACGCAGGCTAAGATGAATCCTTCACTTCTTCTCTTTGCATCATCACATATAATTTGGCTGAGCAGCGTGAAAAACACAAAAACTGGCTTTACAACGTTGCCATCTCACTTTCAATTCTGCAAAACTGACAAAGACCTGAATACCAAAGTAAAAGGTACGATGAAGAAGAGGAGCATCATTTAACGTCTATACGTTAGTGGCAGTAGTAATATGGCTTTAGCAGGAGGGACTTTAAACCAACATCTCCAGTTTCCCTTCAACAACTCATTCACACGTAAGGGTTTATCCATTTTTGCACACAACTGAGAAATACACATAAACAAAGAAAAGCTCAAACAACCACTTAAACAATAATTAAAAACAAATGCACAATTCACCCGAGAGGACAATAAACATCGTATCTATCATAGAACATCAGCACTTATGTACAATGTCTGATCAAAACTAGACAAATAAATCTGCTGCAAGACATAATTAACTGATGAAAATGTAAATTCATCATCAGGAAGGCATCATACTTTCTTTTTTTCGAGGGTAAAGCCAGAAAAAAGCCGTGCTGCAGTAGCAACAGTAAACACAGACGGGCGTCTTCATTCCCTTTACACACACCACCAGCTGGAAACTTCACCACCGACATCCTGAAATAAACCAGCCAGTCACCGTTTGCCACCCGAATTCTACTTCAACATCCCACTATCGAGCCAGACAGATGCAAATTACGCTCGTTTCCCAATGCAGTTAAAAAAAACAAAAACAAAAACCAAAAACGTCTCGAATGACGTCTGCTGCATCCAGTTAATCTAAGTGCTAAACCAACAGCACACTTTCATTTAAAAGTACTAAGTTAAACCAAAGATATCATATAATTTAGACTTAATTTGCATCTTTGCAGTGGCCGTGACTTGAAGAAGGCAGTCTGTGCACTTCCAGTGTCGATCGGAGTTTCAACTGACTCACTTGTGTGTTTTGAGACTAAAGTTGCTACGGCGAAGGCAGTTCTGTTGAACCATGAAAGAAAATATGGGGGTGGGGGGTGCAGGTCACAATGGTCTGAAGAGCAGTTTGAATAATAACTTTCAATAAATAGAAACCAACACTACAGTCTGCCAATGACAAACTGAAAAAGCTGCAGCCCAACAAAAACCAGTTCTGCTTCCAGAATGTTGCTGATGTGTAGCTGTTGTCATGGAGATATTCACTGAGAAAAGAGTTCAGACTGGGAGGAAGGAAGGAGGGAGGAGGCAGCGAGGTCAGACCCTGAGGAGGTCCTCATCACTGTCATCCTCGTCCCGTTTCTTGTTGACTGCCTTATGGTTGCTGCTTGATGAAGGAGCCTTGTTGTCCCTCTTCCTAGATGACTCGTCCAGGAGGCCAACCAAGTCCTCGTCACTCTCCTCCTGAAATTAAGACCTCATGTGAAGTTTTGACAGGCAAGCCTAGACAGTAATGCACTGAGGCAAACATGACGCTCACCTGCAAGAGAGCGCTGCGGTAAGTTGCAGGGTTTCTGGAGACTCTGGAGGACTTGCCCACTCGTACCCCTGGAATACTTAGTACCTCGTCTTCACTGTCATCCTCCTGTTCGTCCAGAGAGAACGAGCGCAAACCATCTGTGTTCACCGGCTTGGTTCTGATGTGACCATTGCTATGGTTACCCCTGCCACGGTGCGAGGATGAAGTGGAAGATGGAGTAGGGGTCTCCAGCTCCTCTATCAGCCATTCCATCTCCTCTTCACCTCCTTCATCTGTGTTGACCTGCAGATTTAAGTGCAGAAACATCAAAGGTGGAAATCCTTTTTGGTCCACGTTGATGAGGATTTCAACCCCAACTTTGGTCTGGGCCAGTGTTTTCTGGTACAACTATGTGTGAATGTTAATGCTAGCCAGCGACTTTGATTCCTTTGACATGATGGCATGTCCTTTTCTGCAGGAGTTCAAATGATGAAAAGGTTCTACAACTGGGCATGTCAACAGCAAGAACTTCCTGTGTAGTGACACACTCCTGACGCCCTTAAATCAACCTAAAAATATACCTTTAATTTTTATATGAGCAGTCTGGACCTCTTTGAACACTTTTGTATTAAGTCACTTGAAAAAAGTCATTCAGTATTCCACTTTATATAATAAAATAGTGCTATTCAAACACTGCAAAAGACTAGCAGACTATATTCTGTCTTTATTTCAGGCTATTTGATGCCAGTGACAGCAAATAAGAACCATGTGTTGAAGTGGAACTAATCAGCAAGAAAGGTGAGATGAATTTTGTGAATAAATGTATGAATGCGAATACTGGCGTGTGGCAGCAACAAGGCAGTGGCTGTAAGAGGCAGTACTCCTCAATCAGACTGAAATTATTTTAAAAGGAAGGGAAAAAGCAAACAAAACAAAGTTGGCTAGCTAGTTTATGTGTTCTCCATAGCTGAAAACCAAAGTGTTTTGCGTTTTGTGCTTGATCAACCAACCTTTGAATACTTATAGGAAAACTGATTTTCTCTTCTACAACAACCAGCAACCTTCTGCATCACCAGCTCCCTGGAAAGATGAGAAATATACAACAAAACATTCATGGAAGTCCACAAACTAAAATAATAATGATGAAAATTGTTAAAAGTGTGGTCAAGCTAGTGGCCTGACCTCCGTTCTCTCTTGTAGAGCAGGAGCCCCAGCAGACAGACAGTCAGACCCAGTAACAGCAAGCTCAGCACCATCCCCAGCACCTGGCCCCGTCGGGAGAGAGCTGAAGCAGCGCCGCCGTCGTCGTCTGTCTCTCCAGAAATGGTCCTGTGAAGCAGTCTCAGATGACCTACCTTGCGTGTTTTTATGGGTGGCATTAAGAGTAGAGAGTTTACTCACGTCAGACCACAGACAGCATCTGTGTGCCACACAAACAGATACTGGCATTCATCAGTTTCCAGCATGAACTCTGGGATGCCAACACCTGCCGAGGGGTTGCAGTGGAACATGATGGTGGACGAGACCATTTTGCTGTTCTCTCGCCCGCATGTTGACTCAGAGGGAACCATCACGTCCAAATTTCCTCCTGATGGAGAAGCGCAGACAACACAGACGTGCTGATTAACTCCACACATGGAAGTTCTACGCTGCTAAAGCAGCTGAAGCGCCACATTCCACAGCAGAGTCATAAATTAAGTTTGGAATTAACACTTTCACTTGCGGTTCACCATATTGTGAACTTTACAGTTATGCTGAAGACAGCAAGGCAAAGCTGACACGAGAAGCAGCTGTTAAGTTCCAGAAGAATGAGTTATTTTCATGCCGTGTTATTAATGTTTTCATGTTGAGCCCCTGATGCAGCGGCTGCAGGTTACAGTGATCCAAGACACGAAGCCAGCAAATCATGCTGCTCCTGGGACTAATTACATACACGCTGTGTTAAGACACCAGGCATTTATTCACCCCTTCCTGACTCTAGTCTACTTGAATTCCTTTTTTAAATAATTCTATAGCATGAACAACCATACATCACATGAACTGGATAAGACACTTTCACCATTAGATTTGTAAACTCAATTTATATGAAAACGTACAAATATTAAAAGTGCACTCAATAGTTTCCTGCACTTCTTTTCTCTGACATGACAAAACGTGAAACTATGTAACAAATTACCTTTGATGTAGTACTTGGCTTT
Organism: Arrhamphus sclerolepis; assembly: GCA_037176975.1. Taxonomy (NCBI): domain Eukaryota; kingdom Metazoa; phylum Chordata; class Actinopteri; order Beloniformes; family Hemiramphidae; genus Arrhamphus; species Arrhamphus sclerolepis. The sequence continues at coordinate 14,639 of JBAMYA010100647.1, read as the reverse complement.
GTTGGAGAAGCCAATCTTTCGTCTGTAGTCTCCGTTCAGCTTGACCTGGCAGATGTTGGCACCCAGACAGCTGTTCAGGGAGTTGTTGGTGATGCCAGACAACTGAATATGGTAGATGTAGCGGTCACCGTTGGGACGAATGTCTCCAGATGCTTGATGGTGACTGAGGGCAAGAAAAGACGGGAAAAAGAACAACATTACATGTAGTGGAAGGGGCACAGCTGGACGGTGGGGGGTGTAGTTTTACCTGAAGTAAAGTGCACCTAGACTCAGAACTGCTCCAGTGTCAGGGATTTGTATTGTACCATTCACCATCTCCACTTCACGCTGCTTAACTGCACAGGCCGAGCGGGTTTCCCAGACAATCACAAATTCACACGACTCTGCATCGATTCTGCTCAAACACACAGAGATGAACAGTTCAGATATTTCAAGCATTTCAAAAATTCAAATTAAGACTTTAATGGAACATTTTATAGAGAGATCAGGCAACATAGTTGACTCATGCCTTTGAACAACATCAGGCATCTCAAACGAAGCCTACAAAAAAAAGTTTAACTTTTGTGAAAAACACTAACAGACACTTGTTTGATCTGATGCTGGACCCAGCAGGTGCTGTCCTTTATCCAGCATTGTTGTGCTGTCCCTTTGATGGCTATCACACAGTGCAGCTCGTTAAAACTACGGCGTCTGGCCACCTTTACCTGATGAGAGTAGGGTGTCCAACTGTGGAGCCGCAGCTCAGCTTAATCAGCGTCCTGGCTTTAGCACCTTTACAGACTTCATCTCCTGCTGAGTAGCTGACGGAGATCTTTCCATCTGCAGAGGAGAAATACTGATGAACTTCTGACTGAGAGAGCTGCTTGTTGCAGTAAAGAGAGGGTTCAGAGACGAGCAGGTGTAAAGTAACGGACCACGGATATTCTAACAGCTTCCCTGGGTTTCTTAAGCGCCTGGAGATGACTTGTTGTAAATAGGCGCTGTATAAATAAATTGAATTGAACTGAATTGTCTTGGCATTACAAATGCTGACACCAGGATGTCATCCCTATTTTTCCCTGCAGCAAACACAGACGTATCCAACATGTCTGCCCACCAGTGTAGCTCATTTTCTGAGTGTAAACTCGGCCCAGCGTCTGGGTCTGTCCTGCTGAGGAGCGTCGGCACACCGTCGCCCCCTCTGGACAGCCTTGCAGTCCACCGTGGATACCTTGACACAGGTTGATGAAATATCTGAGGCCGCGAAAACAGAGAAAAGTGTCACATTTATTTACAAAACACACAGATAGGATAACAGTAAAATTTATGATTCTTACTGCAAGTTTTCATCTTAATATCCATCAATTCTACTATTTGTAGATTTAAACAGTAAATTCTACAATCTGATGCATCTGCTTTGCTAACAATTGCTATAATTTCTGCAACATTTACCTTATTATCCTCTTTTTCGGATTAATTTATTGTGGTACTTTTTGTCTGAAATACTGTTTGTAAAGTTTATGCAAAAATAATCTTATCTGCATCATGAAAATTTGCAGTGGCTTTGTATTTTTATATTTCGGGAAAATAATTAATTCAAGCCAATATAAAACCAAAGCAATAATCCCTCTCATTCTAATACCAGAGAAAGGCAGACCAAGACCATAAACTTAAACAACCAAAAGCAGACTTACGAATATCCCGCGTGGGTAAACTTCCACGGCTCAGTGAGGGACGACAGGCCGCGGAGATCGAAGGTCTGATGCTGGCTGACCAGCTTGCACTCCATCTTCTTCGGGGTACAAACGACACTGGTGGCCCACTGGAACGTTGCTAAACAACCTGCCGTCTCTGACAGCAGCTCTGGGGAGCCGCGGCCTGCAGACTGGTCACAGGTGAACAATATGGAGGACTGACGCTTTCCAAGAGCTGCAAGAGAGAAGAAAAAAGGACTGACTGGATTTCAGGGAAGTGATGGGAAAAAAGTGCATTCAAATCAGAAATAAGTGGGAGAAAAGAACGTCATCTTTGTTTTCCAGGGCTAGATGTTTTCAGAGGTATCCTATCTGCACCAACACCATATGATACATCTTCTTATCTGCATTAGCAAACAAAAATAAGCCACCTTTTTCCACTGAGTTTGAATACCTGCTCATTTTCATAAAGAATGCTAATCGTGAGTCGGGAATTTGAATAATGAAAAGATTTAATAAAGCTATGAAACAATATGAAAGCGGAATATCAGGAAACAGTTTCTGAAGGTGGGGGGGCTCACAAAGTCACGTCTGGACATCACTGGTGGACCCCAGGGGTCAGTTTTCATTCCAATATTACTTATTCTTTATATTAATGACATGTACATTAATATAATGTAAAGTACGTCTGTATGATGACACATTTTATGGAGCTACTGGTAAGATTTATGACAGATGTGTAAACGAAAAAAGAGGCTTGACATAAACAAATTATCATTAACTGTTGAAGCTAAATTCATGCACACAGCAAGTGTGCATAAGGCAGTTTTTCTGCCACAGTGCAGATGTTTGCAGCTGTACGGTTTAAAGAGGAGAATTCATAACACTGCTTTCAGAGATCACACAAATTCACAGGGAAAATTCACTGAACTGATTCATTTTCAAACAGCACAATAAATACGTAGGGCAGCAGACTAACAGTAGTCGAAAACTGTCGAAAAAGTTGGGCTTATAAATGATGGGGAGATAAATGCATATATATATATACACAGTCATATAGGTGTGTGTGTGTGTGTGTAAAACATTTGTAATGCACTTATAAATTCTAGTCTGTAGTCTTCATGGTGTTTTGAGCCACTGAGCTACGTTGTTGCTTTGTTTTAACTCAAGTCTTCTGTAAACCTGCTCTCTATCTAAGCTTTGCTTTATATTATATATATATTTATATTATACCATTCTGTTCCCAAGTCACCACCAGCTATGACATCATTGAGAGTGAAAACATACTCTGCATCGGCTGCAGAGTCCCCTTTTTGCCAGTTTCATAGTTGGAGCGGTGCCACACCACTTCCTACCATCCGTCGTGCACCTGTGTGAAACCGCACCCTCAGACACAAGCATCAACTACATCTGCACTTACTTTGTGGGCAGGGGTCTCCACTGTACTGCATCAGCACTGCCTGCTCTTCATGCTTGAAGTCCATTGTCATGGCCTTGCTGAAGCCAAATGAAGACGCTAACTTGTCAGAACCTGAACCGGAAACGTGGCAAACGGCGCTGTTCTTGCAGGCAGTCTCTGCCACTGAGCCACAGACACTGATGTAGTACACACCAGAGCTGCCTTCAACCTGGAACGCAGACACAGCCTTCAGTAACTGTATTTCACAGTATTACGTCACTTACTGATAGCCTGACAGACTGATGACAACAACAACAATGGCTGAATTTCCCTTCAGGGATGAATAAATATATTTTTGACTCAAATTTGAATTGAATTAAATAATACATTCATATGCAGCATAACCACTAAGGAACAGACTGGTTTTTGTTTGGTAAAAAAACAAAAAAAACCTAAACGTGTAAAACAATGAGGGTGAAGAGCATCTGCAGCTGACCTGGACTTCTCCAGAGAGGCTCTCCAGTTTGAAGGTGAACTGCAGCTGGGAGTCGGTGAGCTCACAACCACTTGTGTGAGTAGCATCTAAGCACACTATTGGGGTTGCCCACTCAAACACGTAGACACAGCCCTGCTGCCTCAGCATCTGTGGAGAACCCTGTAGAAAAAAGCGTGGTCAAAGGTCAAAAATGGTGGGAGGAGACAGAGAAAGAAAGACAGAGAGACGTCGGAACACATCTGACTGACCAGCTCCAGTCCTCTCTGGCAGGTGAAGATTATTGTGGAAGTGTAGTTTTGTGTGGCGTTAGCTGCACATTGGGTGGAGCTGTGGTACGTGATGGACACCTCAGATGTGGCACTGTTGATCTCTGGACCGCTCGTCATTCGTCCGATGTCCTTAAAGGGACACAACGAACATTAAATAGAAGAAAAACGCCGAAAAGGGTGAAAGAAAAAAAATACTGCCTTACTGTCCTTTTTTAAATAAATATATTGAGGAATATTATATAATAATAATAATAATAATAATGGTAACAATAATAATAATAATGATATATTGAGGATTATTATGAAGCACATAATCATGTTTAGCATGGAGTCAGGTATTAAATACTGCAACTATAACTGCACCTTTCACAGCACAGAGGGAGTTCTGGTAAAAGTCACTGCAGCGGAGTGATGTCACAGTGTTTCCTTCAGACAGCCAGTTTACTAAACGCAGCACTGTCAGGCCAGCTGGTGGATGTTACTAGCTGTGCTCCACAAGGATTTGTCTTTTTTTGCTCCACATGTATCTGTTCATCCTTAATTGCTCCAGATCAAGCAGAAAGTCTTTTCAATGGAATTTTCCTGCCTGGTCCCTTAGTTGACTGATTCATTAATAAAAGTGTCCTGGTGAGGATATTACACACGTCCCTACTTGGAAGCTGCTTTGGATAAAAACATTTGCCAGATGAATATAATATAATGTCATCTTGTTTCTTGGGTATTAATTTATGAAATTCAGCACAGAAAGTCATTGTATAGATCTACCTTGTCCACCAAGACCAAATGTACTCTTCTACATTGTCTTTATTTCTGATTCTTTAAAGTTAAATTCTAGTTTTTAATTTTCTAAAACTAAATGAACATAGAATGTTTATTAATATTCTATACAAATGGATCATATAAATTAAATACACTCATGATGTAAATGGCAATAATACCTTTGTCCAGACAATTAAGTTTCAATTTCTACAGTCAGTATAATATCAGTTATCATCACATCATTTTTCTTCCTTTGATGTTTAAAACATTAATGTGAGCAGATGTTAGTGTTTCCCACCACAGGAGGTCCATTATCAGGATCCATACAAACAGCAGCTCCTGGTGGGCAGGTGACACCAGGAACAGGGTTCAGAGGTAGACAGACGTTGATGTAAAAGTCCGGAGATCCGTCACTTTGATCCACCGCTTCGTCTGAAAGGACAGAGACAGAAGCATCTGGATAACTGATGCCACCACACTGCCAGGACACTGCTACTCCTTTCAAACACAGGCTGAAAACCTCTGATTTAGGGCTAAAGTGGTCTATGTGAATGTGTCCATCAAGCTGTCAACCTCCTGTGATTAGTGGTAATCCTTTCAGACGTAGATACCCAGTCCAGGGCTGTTTTCCAGTACCCAGCCTCCACAGAGGCCAGATGGTTTCCATGTCAAGCTCAGAACACATATTTAATTAGGTTTTTGTAATCACATTTAAAAAATTTAACCTCCCCCTGAAAAATAAAGCTGTTTAAAAAAAAAATAAATCAGCAAGTCAAAGGTTAAGTAATGTACTGTAAAATGTTGGGTCACCCACCTGTGGCTGTGTAGTATCCACTGACATGGATAAGAGGACTCAGGTCTATTAGAGTCGAGCCATTCTGGACTGAACATTTTACCTGATAATTAAATTAACAAAAGAAAAATGAATGTCCATGGTGAGTCTTCACTGAGTCTAAAAGGTCAGACTGTAGGTCAGGCCACACTGAAAAGTTACTCATTTGTTTTCAGAAGTTCCTTCAATAGATACAAATGATAATAGTGACTGAGTCAGAGACCTGCCATCTGATGCAAAGTTTCAATACGTATAAGAGGACAGAACTTTCTTTACATCCTTTCATTACAGCAAAGACACCAATAAAAGGATTTGTGGGACACTGAAGTTGCATTTGTGTTCAGGTCTGAATTTTCTATCCACACACTTTTTTTAAGTTATTTGTGAAGCAAACATTTATTCTAAACAACACTCAGAAACAAAGACACGTCAAATTAGTCAAACATTTTTTATCTAACTTTCTGCTAGATGTTCAAGTGCGTGTGGACCTGCTCCATAATTTGATATATACATAAAGATAAATATCAATTTATGATACAGTTGTTAGAGGACAAACTCACAAGCATACTTACAGGCTGTTCACAGGCCAGGGGTGTGTGGAAGGAGATGAAGTGTGTGCAGGTTTCAGCGTCTGAAGCGATGAGGACTGGCTTCGAGGGGACTGAGCCCATGTTAGACGGACTGTACAAACACAATGCAAATATTGAACACACAAGTGCTGGAGCTTTGACAAAATAAGACGTTACTTGTGATGTGCAGATCAAGTGGCAGAGTGATACCTGCAGATGAAGTTGATGATGGTTTTGTGCCTCAGGTCAGTGTTCACGGCGCAGCGGCTGCCTCCTTCATACGACAGCTCCAGCACGTGATCCTTGTACAGCAGCTTTCTGCTCACCAGACCACCACTGGTTGCACTATTCGCATCCGTTATACACACAGCTACAACACATGTGCACAGAGGTATTAGAAAACTCGTTTCTGTTCCGAGGCGTCTGGCTCCCAGAGTTTACCGAATCAGAGCGGCGTAGAGGACTGGGCTTCTGGCTGGCTCATGTGCCTGAACAACCCCTGCAGTGAAGCTGCTGTGATACTCAGAGCTCTTCCCACTTTGTTCTCTTAACTCTTCTTGCATGTTTATGTCATTATTACTGCAGTTACCACTGTTCTCCTCTGAATCTCGTAGGCTGACATCCCTGCACTAATCTCTCGGTGTTAACTGGTCTTCCCATCATGTCACATCAGACCAGTTCAGCCCTCACCGACTCTGGTTCCCCTGGAGGTGTTTTTCTTTTCCTTTTTAACTCTTCTAACCATATTTGTTCACTTCCCATTCTTGACTCACACTTGCTCAAGGTTGTTGCACAAAGCAAAGATCTGATACAATCTGCTGGTTTCCTCAGCTACACTGTTTCTTCTGAATCTGGATTACATGAATTTTGCATCTGGACTCTAGTTGAATGCAGCGAACTGGACTGAACTGGAATATTGCTGAACTGTATTGGACTTCTGTGTGAATTGGTGCTGTATAAATAAAGAGGATTTGAATTTAAAAAATACAGTTGAGTCAGTTTCTGTTGCTTTTAACAACCTTTAGTCAGAATGCTACAGTACACGCAGTCTTGGTCTTTATTTACTTTCTCACAATGTATCTGTGTGTATTTGTAAAAAATTAAACACAACCGTAACTACAACTGCAAAATGACTAAGTATGGTCAATAATTTGTAAAGTAATGGAATTTCAGGTCTCTCATTAAACTTCCTTTGGTGCCCTGTGATGTAGTTTATACACGACGGTGACGCACGTCCTCAAGTGTTTTATAACCCATCTGAATATCTTGACAAGCCTAAACTGTAACCAGAAGAGTCTTGCTTTAAAAAAAACAACCTTTCTTGTTTTCCTGTTTTAGGTCAATTAGGATGACAAAGATGATTTTATATTTGTTAACTAGTAGAATAATGTGGGGCACAAACCGAGTCAGGTTTGGAGGCCGTCTTGCTCACTCACTGAAATTTTCTTTAGGATTGAGATCAGGACTTTGTCATGGCTTCTCTAAAACACAAATTCAAATTCAAAAATGCTTTATTGATCCTTACAAAGAAATTCAAGTCCCTACATCAATTATTTCTAGAAGGTTCCAGCTGTTCAGGAAGGGTCTCCTGTAGAGGTCTGTGTGGCAGCAGATATGAAGAAGTCTCTCACTGAAGAATGATTTGCAAATAAATTCTTTAAAAATCAGACAATGTGATTTTCTTTTTTTAAATTTTTTCTAATTTTGTCTCTCATAGTTGAGGTTTACCTATGACGAATATTACAGACCTCTCCCTTCTTTTTAAGTGGGAGAACTGGTACAACTGGTGGCTGAATAAATGCATTTTTGCCCCACTGTAACCTGTTGATGAATCTCTGTGTTCAGCAGAAGATGTTCAGGTTTGTCTATGATGGTTTTCATTTTCTGAACCAATCAGCTCCAGAGTCTCCAGAACAGAACCAGTCTTCTTCCATCAGTGTGTTCAGTTTCTTTAAGTCTCTGGCTCTGATGCTGCTCCTCCTACAGATGACTGTAGATCAGGCTGGACTCTCCACAACAGACTGGTAGAAGATCTGAAACACTGAAGGACCTCGGCTTCCTGGAGAAGTAAAGTCTGCTCTGCACCTTCTCATGAACAGTATGTTGTGTCTGTAGCTAAGCAACAGCAGAGTTAGTGGCATCACATGCAGCACCTGCTCCAGCTGATGAAGGGACGTAAACTGCCACTGTATTAACACTGGTGAACTCTGGGAATAATGAGCTCCAGGAAGGCAGCTGTGTCATGTTCTGACTTCCCAAGTGCCTTTAGCACGATCAGCTGGTGGGTGAGAAGATGAGAAGCATGCAGGTGGACCCAGCCCTGGTCTCCTGGGTCACAGGCTACCTAATCTTCAGACCCCGGTGTGGCCTACAGAACTGTGTCTCAGAGAAAGACCCGAGGAGCACAGGAGCTCCACAGAGAACAGTTCTGTCCCCCTTCCTGTTCTCCCAGCACACATCTGATTTCCACCACAACACCAGCAGCCGCTTTCTTCAGAAGTTCTCTGATGACTCAGAGATTGTTGGATGCATCGGTGGAGGACAGGAGGAGTACAGAGGAACCATCAGAGTCTTTGTAGACTGGTGCGACCACAGCCACCTTCAGCTGAACATCACTAAGACTAAGGAGATGGTTGTGGACTTTTGAAGGAGAAGAGCCAGTCCATCTCCAGTTGAAATCTGGGGAAGCATCGTGGAGCTGGTCCCCAGCTGCAGGTAAATGGATGTGCAGCTGGACTGGACCTGCCACACTGAGTGTTTACAAAAAGGGTCAAAGCTTCTGCAGGCTGAGATCCTTCAACATCAGCAGGACTCTCATGTGGACATTCTACAAGATGGTGTGCTGGGTGGGGGGAGGGGGGCTCGCACTGCACACACAAACACAATCAACAAACTGATTCGGAAGGTGAGCTCCGTCATCGAGTTCAGCAGGTCCCTGAGCATAGGATGAAGAAGAGGCTGGAGTCCATCATGATGATGATGATGATGATTCTTTGATCATACAGCCAGGCTGGTGGAATTTGTTTCCAGTACAGCTCTTTGGTACAGGTTCCACCGTAAAATACATAAACAATTAAACACAAAAACAGAACTACATAAACACATTTGTTGGTGCACAGGGGCCCTGCTCGACATCAGCGTTTGGAGCTCAGGAGGTTTATAGCAAGGGGAGAGAAACTGGATTTGAAGCAGGTGGTTTTGGTGGCAAATGCCCTGTAGCGCCTCCCAGAGGGCAGTAGCTGGAAAGCATCGTGTGCAGGGTGAGTGGAATCGGTGACTTTGCAGGCTCTGCACAGTGTCCGCTAAGTGATTGGAGTGATGTAAAGGTGAGCCAATGATGCTGGATGCTCCATCAATGATGCGCTGTAATTTGTTCCCAGACTGCCAAACCAGACTGTAACTGATGAGATGAGAACGCTTTCGATGATGGCTGTGTAGACGAGGAGCGGGACTCTGAACTTTAAGCTTTTAAGCTGTCAGGGATGGAAATCCTCACATCCTCCACATGATCCCCCGTTTTTATCTTCAGAAAGTCGGGCAGAGAGACGTTGAGGTCAGGAATATGCTGCTGCAGCCACGTCCCAGAGAAACACATCATACTGCATTGATGAGACGCCTCATCTGTCCACGTTAGCTTTTCAAGTTCATCCATCTTATTAGCGAGAGGTCTCACGTTCCCCGTTATGATGGAGGGAAGAGCTGGATTAAACTTCCTCTTTGCTCCTGCCCTGCATCCACACCATCTCTTCAACTCAGGGATTTTGGGTCTCAGTGTGGAGATAATTTGGCTTCTTGAAATGTTAATCAGTTGATCTTGCTTGCAATCAACTCACTTGTTACTATGGTTACTAATCAAAACAGGAGGTAAAAAAAAATGAAATAGTCACCAAGAAAATCCCTCAAGCAGCACAGCATCCAAATCAGAATGAAAAATAATTCAAAACCAGTGAACTCAATGAAGAAGACTTTGTTGAAAAATCAGAAAATATCTAAAAAGCTAAAACTGATGGTGCTACTGCAGCAAGCTGCCACCATGAGCAGTGCTGTTGCGTTCAACATCCTGGCTGATGTCTTGAGATGTTGCCTCAATATTTCTACATAATGTTGTTTCCTCATGAGGTCGTCTGTATTGTGAAGTGCACCAGTTCCTCCTGCAGCAAAACACCTCCACAACATAATGCTGCCACCCCCGTACTTCACAGCTGGATGGTATTCTCAGACTTGGAAACTTTACCCCTTTTTTCCTCATAATGTATATTTTGGTAAATAGGGAAAGCAGCTCAACTGAAGTTTCATCAGACCACAAGACATGTCTCCAACAATTGTATCAAACTGTAATCTGGCTTTTTTATTCAGGTTTGGAGAAATGTCTTCTTCCTCGCTGAGTCCATGTCCGTACAGGACTTGTCTCACTGCAGATAGTGATTCTCTCTCAGCAGCATCTTCACAAGTTTTTTGGCTTTTGTTCTGGGCTTGATATGCACATTTCACACCAAAGCACTTTCATCTCTGAGACAAAGAATCTATCTCCTTCCTGGACGGTATGATGACTGGACATTCTCATGTTTTTTGAACAGATGAACATGGCACCTTCAAGCATCTGAAAATTGTACCCAAGGATGAAGCCAACTGGTGGAGTCCACATTTCTCCTTCTAATACATTTCATTCCTTTCATTTTCCCCATGAAGTCACACAAGGAAGAAGCGTGACTGAGGTGTGCCAGTTGAAGTACCATCCATAGTTGTGCCTCCAATTAACTCAGGTGTTGTGAGAAGCCACGACATCATCATATGGGCTTTCCCAAACTGTTTAAAGGGTTAGTGATCTTCAGAGAAAAATCTTTGGACAGAATACATTTCTTATTATTCTGCAGATAGGTTTTCAACTGCTTCACCCCTTTTGTGGAACTTGTGTCATTCAGGAATCTGTCTTCTTTTAAATCAAATACTTCTTTTACTGAGCGCTAATCTTGTTTCCTGTTGTGGTGGTGGGGTGAGGTTCTGCTCAGGAGAATCTGAATCACCTCAGGAGGAGGAGAGGTGATTCAGTGGCTCTGGGAGCAGCACCAATGGGGGACGGAGGACACAACTGGATCGTGTTACCAATCACTGTCTCTCTCCATGTAGTGACGGCACGGCAGCAGACGGGGACAGGACCAGCAGACGAGCAGCCTGCACTGCCCTGACCCTGACCCAGACCCAGACCCAGACCCAGACCCTGACCCTGACCTCGATGGTGTATGTGTGGTTTCCACCCCGAAACGCGCACTTAAATAAGTTGTGTCGTTACAGCTGCAATCTCGTTGTGATCATTGCCACCAGGGTTTACTTTTACACTTGTGTTTATATTAACGAAGCAAATAAACTCTTCTCATGCAACTGTGAGGCAAATGTTTGTTAAACTCCCAATGAAGACCAATTCTGTTGTTCAGGCAGGAGTTCAGTTGACAATAGAAAGTAAATTACAGCCCTAATTTACACTATTTACACTGATTCAGCTGTACATTTTTAAATATTTAGAAAAAGGAAGGTTAAGAGGTTGATGTGCATGGAAAGTAATTTTTGTGGACCCAGTCACGACAACATACACTTGTACGCTCATTTATTCGCTTACTAAGAATTAAACTGATGCTTCATCTTCCCAAATGATTTCTGCAAGTTTTTAATGTGGAGCTCGTCCGGTAAAATGGTTCGATTGGGACCAAAAGTTGTTACAATGCTGCAATTCTCAGTTCACATTCACACCAGTGTTTTTGCAAACGAACCAGCCGCTGTGGATGTTATATATCCCCCCACTCATGGGGTGGCGCTCTTCACAAAATACGGTGTTTTGGGTGACGTAGATGAAAGCTGTTTGGTGCAGCATGTGAAGAGGGAAAAATCCCAGAAAAAAAACATTATGCCGTTTGTGCTTTATCTCTTAAATTTCTGCGTTTTGTATGTGCTCGACAGTTGAGGACTAATGTGCTCATCTGCCCATATTTCTATGAGGCAACTGTACCTCCTCTTTCGAACACGTCTGTCCCCGACTCATCACCATCGTCGGCTCCAAAACAAACTTGTGCGGAGAAATTTTACACTTCCAAAAACACACCACGCGGCTGCTACGGAAGCTTCGGTTGACCAAAAAGCTACGTACATACGTAGGTCCGAATCGAGGCCGGGCAGCATTCTCACCAGCAGCGAACCGAACTGGAGTCCGCGTGGACTCCAGTTCTGCATCGAGACCACCTTAAGAAGGTGGTCTCGATGCAGTTCTTTAGTCCGGACCAAATTAAACTGGTCCTCTTTCAGCCCAAATGAACCGTACTTGCAGGGGTTCCGGACTCCAATCCACTTTAAACGGACCAAATGGTGTAGGTGTGAAAGCACCCTCTATCTCTAATGAATAACCAACTTCTTGGATGCTTAGACATACCAGTTCCAGGGCTGCATCCAGCTTTGGTCACATTTCCACAGATGTTCATGTGGTACGTTGTGTTTTTTTGAAGATTGTCCACAGTGTAACCTCCGTCTTTCGTCAAGGTGTTCAGGTCAAACAAATGACCTGGGGAGAAAAAGTCCAAAATGACACACTTTAGAATATGCTGTTTCGATCAAATATTGCTTTCTTATTTTGTCTTTAGCCACTTGTCACAAGAACATTTTTACATTTTGAATGCAATAAAAATTGATCTTCATTCAGGAAACAGGAGGTATATCTGACCAGTAGTTGGGTTTGTGACTCTGCAGTTGTCATGTTGGCTGGTGTTTAGGGGACAGGCAGCAGCTGTTAACCACAGGAAAGTGTAGACACAGTCCTCAGTCTCTGAGATCAGAGTAGGCCGGGAATCCTAAGTGGTGCAGAGACACAAATGATTTGAATCTCATTTTTAACTGTGGGGTGTATGGCATTTGTGCCATGATGGTAACTGGAAAAGAATCCTGCTCCACATGATCCCAAACACTACGAAACACGGATATAAAAATGAGAAGAACAATGAATTTTTAAACTTGTTATTACTATATCACCCTCGTGTTTTTAACAAAAACAAAAGGTCATAAAGAGTGTCCATAATAAAAGTTCCTCAAAGTCCTAGGACTAGTCAAAATTTCAGAAGCTACCACTCACAGAGCACAGACGCTTTGCCAAAAGATACTATTACGAAGGTTAAGTTTAACAGAGGCCACCCATGTATGGCGAAATGGTTAGTTTTATCCACTAGGTGGCAGTTATGTGTTGCATCTAACAGCAGAATAAGAAATGCAGCTCAACTTTTTGTGTATACATTTAAATAAAACTCCATATGCAACCCCAATTCCAACGACGTTAGAACCTTGTGTAAAAGGCAAATTCTTTTTCAACCTATAGCCAATTGAATACACTACAAAGAGAAGATATTTAATTTTCAAACTAATAAACTTTATTACTTTTTGGCTAATAACCACTCATTTTGAATTTGATGCCTGCAGCATGTTCCAAAACAGCTGGGACAGGAGCAACACAAGACTGTATTGTACTGTGTTTTTAGCTACATTTTACACAAAGTCCCAACTTCACTGGAATTAGGGTTGTACATCAGATGGAAACTGCCATGCCCAAAAAGATAAAAAATAAAACAGTATGCAGCAAACATGTGTTTCCTGTTAAGCCCTGTGAGGGCGGATCGTTCCAGACTGCACACATCCGTGCAGAGGTGAACGCTGTATACTGCATTTCTCACCACTTTATCTTTGTCACACTTAAAGCGTATGATGCTGGTCCGGTTGTGCCTTCCGTCTGGACAAGACTGGCCGTTAGTGTATTGCAGCTTCAGGACATTTCTGTCCGGTGTAAGGCGCGAGTCCGTCTGCCCCAAGCTCACGTATTCATCTCCATCTTTGACACAAGATGCAGCACTGGAGGGACACTTCCACGAACCTACATCAAGACCAGACAGTCAACTCTGGACTTTTACTGGATCTATATATGCAAAGACGTGACAGCTAAATACACACTGACCTCCCTGTGGCACCAGCGACCTGCAGACATTGATGTAAAAGCGCTTCTTGGTCTCCTGAGTGGAGATCTCCACCTCCCAGTTCCATGAGTCCATAGCCAGAGGTGAGAGGTCATATGAGTGGCCCAGACCATCACTGAGCACAGACCAAATTAAATGTAAATAGGAAATATTTTGATTTGATTTTTTTGAAGGAGAGACTATACTCTCAACAAACAGAAATAATGTCCACATCAACCAACAGTCTGATTTCGACCTGTAGATTGTTCTAGAAATTCTAATGTGGATCACAAACACGCCCATCTGAAAACAGATATTGTGAAAGTGCATCCATAGATAACTATCTACAGTTACACCATGTAAGTAAAGAAACGGAGGGTAAATACTTATTTTGGGCAATAGCTATGAATTAAATCTGTTCCTTTGTCTAGGATGATGTTAGTTATCACAGTCAAGGAAAAATTCACCATAAATGTTGGTGGGGAATACATTCCCTCCAATTACAGCAAAGGCTTACAGAAGTACACGGAAATAAAAACTGTAGTTATTTTACCAAAAAGACAGCCAACCTTTCTACTGCTAATTCTAGGGAGGGGCAGTGGAACCCCGCCATCGTAGCGGTAGCGTTCCCAACCTGAGAGCCAGTCTACTGAAAATCCCATA
>JBAMYA010100636.1:0-20483 GCA_037176975.1 Arrhamphus sclerolepis | reverse complement strand
TATATGTGTGTATATATGTATATATACATATACATATGTATATATATGTGTGTATATATGTATACATATACATATGTATATATATCTCAGGCGCTTGAATGCAATCTCTATAGTCAAACTCAAGGCCTGCGGGCCAAATCTGGCCCACCTTTTCATTCCATCTGGCTCACAAGACATTTATTACATTTCTGAGGAAATTTCAATGTACTGACATCACAAAGTGTAATAACTGAAGTCGAGAGCAGTCAGGAGTTTAGCAGCAGTTTATGTCAAAAAGTCATGATTTAGCAAATGATATCGTAATACAGAGTTGCTAATTTGTCAAAGCTCATGATTTTTTTTTTTTTTTAAACTTTGCTTTACTTTTTTATATAAAGAAAATCCTGGTTTTAGGACAAAAAAGAGAGGAAATTAGGTTATACAAAATTTGCAATTATATGAATGTCTTAATTCTATGTCAAAATATTGCAAAAAGCTTATCTTTTTCCAACAAAAATTAATAATTTTAAGTTAGAGTTACAACTTTGTGACATTAGTGACTATATGATAAAAAGTCTTGGTTGTGGTAAAAAAATACAATAAAACTTGCCTTTTCTAAATAAAGAAGGACATTTTTTTTTAATTCTATGTACATTGTTTAGTGTAAATGAGTTCACCTCCTTTGAAAATTAGCATTTTAAACAATGAAAACAAACAATTTCCAAATGTTGATAAGACAAGTTTAATATAACATCTATTTAACTTATTAAGTGAAAGTAAGGTTATGTTGATCAATTTTTAAATTTGGGATTACATGAAAAACTAATTTTAAGGCAAATAATAATAGTTAATAGTTATATATATGGGTTGGTTGGGACATGGCAAGGGACAACGACGGAGGGGGATGAAGGTCGGAAAATGGATGTCTATTATCTGCGTCACTAGGCCTACTCTAGGGGGTATGAAGCCCCCACCCCCAAAATGTCCCCAAGACCAACTAAAAATATTGGTTGCCACAGCAACGACACAGAAACAGAAACAGCAGCAGCTCTAACTTTCTCTCCACAATCACGTGCTGCATCATTCAAGAAAGAAATTTAAAACAAAAAAAACAAAAAGCTCCTGTCTTTCAGACGCATGTCCCGCCTCCTTGCCTTCATCATCCAATCACACGTCTGCCTTAGCCCTAATATGCATTTAATGTCTCTCATACAGTCAGTAACCACAGAACATTTTAAGAATAGTTAAAAATCATTACCTGAATAAGGCTCCAGAGTCGCTTCACTATTGGTCCAAATGTGCTGTTTCTGTTGATTCACCAATTCAATTGATCGACGCGAGAATAGTCATGTCATTTAAAGTCGACTCCACTTTCTGGTTTATGTTGGTTGGAGATTGGACGATGGTTGCTTGGAGGAGGATGGAGGGTGGTTGGTTGGAGGAGGAGGCTGGAAGGCAGAGAGGAGGAAAAATACAGAGCAAATCACTCAACATGTTCCAACAAATTACAGAACCATCACCAAATAGGTGATGGTTCTGTAATTTGTAGGGTTGCCACCCTACAAATTAACTTTCACACATACATACAGAACTTAAGTCAAATATGTTTGTAATTCTTAGTTCAGTTCACTCCATCACAAAGAATAATGAAAAATGAGTTTTAAAACCTCCATTATCTTAATTATAAATTATTTCATTAATGATTTGATGGTTGGGATAAAAGATATCCTGTGTAAAACCGCTTTCCACAGTATAGGCTCAAATATCATGCCATACGATCCTCTTAGAGCTCTCCCATGAGGCATTAGTTTGTTAATGCATCAAACTGCATTTGGTACTTTTTTTTTTTTTAGTGTCTCCTATCTCACAATTTTTCCATTTGTATAGTTACTATTAAATAGAAAATTTTAAAAAAGAAAAAAAAATAGAATAGTTTACAAGCCAGTAATATTTTTTGTTTTTTTCCCATTTGTCCTTTTATTTGACATGTCATTGAACGCCTCTTGAAACGACGTCACATCTCGTTTGGCGCAGAGAATTACCCGCTGATCTTGAGTCTGTTTTTAGAGACGAGGCTCGTAGATTCACCGTATGAACGAGTTACAAACTGCTTTCAGATCTGTAAGCGGAAACGGAAACAGGCAGTTAACACGACAGACAGCGCGCCTTGTTAAAGCCATTGGCGCCACAAACAGAATTTTTTAGCGACTGCAGACAAAGTACACTTCTGTCTATCAAGAAATCCTGTCAGTAAGGTTGCTTTTTTTGTAGCTAAATCCGATTTTTTTCTCTTTGCCATGACGAAGCTATCAGAAGGCGCAATAGAGGTGAGCTTCATTTTACTCGTACAACAATAAATTTAAAACAAAACGGTTTTGTTTGATATAACTTTCTTTAACTATTGTCAGTAAATTAGACTAGCTACATATATGACATTTTGTTGCATAGTATTAGGCTCCCCTTTAATGTACGGACACGAATTTTATCTTAATTTATTAATCTAAAAGGTTATATAATATTTGTATCTCTGTACAATTGATAGTGGAATTTGTCAGAACTGAGATTGATATCGGTGATAGGTGCAGGATTGAGCTAGTGTCAGGAAAAGTTTTTTTTTTCTTAAAAAAATTAAATAAAAATATCGAGCTTCTTCAACGTAATTGTGTTTCCAGGCTCTGGCCAATGGTACTGGTGGAAACGAGGCAGTGCTTCAGTTGGTGGTGAGTAATGATTGGAATACTGAAATTTATTTAGGTCACACAACTGAGCCTCTACTTCATATACTTATTTAATTAACTTTTCGTTTTGGGAAAGGAACTGAGGCCACTATTACTGTCGTAAACTCTGTCATCAATCTTGCCTGCTTACACATCAGCATTTACGTCTGACTTTGGGAAACGTCATACATACATATATGTACATACATATATGTATGTATGTACATATATCATATGTAATCATATATATGTATATGTGTGTGTGTGTATGACGACGATTCAACTGTAGTCATTAACACCTTAAAGATGACTGCTATTTTTTAATACAATAAAATGTTTTTATAGCATGCAAAGAGCCATTCTGGTGAACATGTACATTAGTATTCATGAATATATTGAACACTTTGACTTGTGCATCACATTTTAGAACATTCGCAAGATTGATGGAGGGAATGGGCCTTCCCGCTTTCGTGTGATGATGAGTGATGGACGCCACACTTTGTCTTGTAAGATTTGTTTTATGTCATGTTTTCATCCTGTTATTTTACATATGCATCGTATACTAACAGAAATCATAAACTGGCCCCATTTTGCATCTATCAATTGTAACTTGCACGACATTCAAAAGTTTATTTGTACAGACTGATGACAAAGTAGCAGTGATATAAGGTAAGGCACTGCCTGTACAAGCATTCCATTTTATACATTTTCTGTATGGTTACAAAGTTAAAATTATTCTGGGTTGTCTGTAGCAATCCTGTCCACATTTTTGAGTCTCGCCAGAGGCTTAAAATGGCAATTCATTTTCACTTAGGCTTATTGCCCCTAGTGCTAAAATTGATTGCTATTTTTCCTGCAAATGCGTTTTCCTTTCTAACTCAAAACCGCTTCACTTTGCATTGATTAGATCCCTAACTTAAGTTTGCACTTGTTACCATCCCATAATAGACCAAGAAGTTTTTTTTTTTTCTTTTTTTTTTTTAACTCCAGGATGTGCCTTTTAAAGAAGATGAATCACTGACAGGTTAAGTGGACTTTTCCCTAAGCGGAAGGGTTGTTTATTTATTTATTTTTTTGGATCCCCATTAGCCGTCATCATTTTGACCGCTATTCTTCCTGGGGTCCTATTCAAAATATACAAATGCATACATGTGCATTCAAGATATTTACACATCCACTGTAAAATTTACATTTTTCACATTTAACAGTACCACCACTATTATAATACAAAAATGTACATATTCAACCTTTCAAAGTACATTTTTTTGATAAATATTTTAAAAGCTCCTTTTGTAGAAGCTTCAGTGTCATTAACAGGCAGTTTGTTCCGCAGTGTCACAGCTCTAAACAGTACAGATCTGCACACCGCTTCTGTTTTTGGTATAGGTCTTACCAAATGACCATGAGCTGCTTGCCTGGTTGAATGATTGTTCTTAACTCTCACATAATGCAACAGGCTGTACAATAGAGCAGGTTCTCTAGTTGTAATGACGTTCCTGAAAAAACACAACAGATTACATTTTAGTCGTTCCTCTACTCTGAGCCATGAGAGACGAGCATGTAGAGCAGCAGAGCTCTGGCTCCACACACAGGGCAGGCCCAGTGCCAGCCTGGTAGCTCTATTCTGTGCTGTCTGTAGCTTAGTCGGGTGTTTCTGAGCTGCACCTGACCACACCACAGAGCAGTAGTCCAGGTGGGACAGCACTGAGGACTTAATCACTAGAATTCTTGTGGCTGGAGTCATAAGTGAGCTGCATCTCCTAATACAAAACATATTTCTGCCCATCTTTTTCACCACAGCATCAATGTGTTTATCCCAAGATAACTGTTCGTCAAATGTTACTCCAAGGAGTTTCACCTCTTGCATCTGTTCTATATCAGCACAATATGAAGTTCATCATTACTTTTTTGGTTTCTAGCTTTAAACAGCATACTTTTTGTCTTTGATACATTCAAAACCAGTCTGTTCTCATTAATCCAGCTCAGAAACAACAGCAAATCAGACTGCAGTGTATATTTTAACTCTAATACATTTGTTGTTGCACAGTTAAGACTTGTATTGCATTTTTCTAAGGACAAATGGCATGTCATTAATAAAGATTGAAAAGCGCATTGGTCCTAGGCAGCTGCCTTGGGGAACACCACATTTTAGGGATTCAGGAGAGGAGAAACTTTCATTGAAAAACACAGATTGTGACCAAGATGATAAATAGCTTTTTACCCATTTTAGTGGCGTGGCATCAAATCTGTATGCAGATAATTTTCCAATAATTGATGATCCACTAAATCAAAGGCAGCACTGAAGTCCAAACAAACTGCACCCACTGTCAGTCCCTTATCATCCTTGTCATTTCTGTTAGTGCTGTACATGTTGACTGATTTTCCTTGTATGCATGTTGTGATTCAAAATTCAATTCATTATAATTTAAATACTTTAAAATTTGTCTAAAAACAACCTTTTGTTGGTTTGTGAATGGATCATTGTGCTTTATGATATAATTCAGTTTGACTTGTTAAAGGCCACTTACCTTTTAAGGGTCATTCAAGCAATCACATACAATCATTGATGATTTGTATAGCATTTTTCATCCATCTTGTACCACAAAAAATGTTTTTTAGGATTAAAATAAAAGCAACAGAACTTAAAAAAAAAAAGCTTAGCATACCCACACACATACTCAACAAGTTAAAATAGAAGTTGAGGGAAAATTATCTTTGAGTCAGACTTTTATTTTCCAAGTAGAGTTGGACGTCATGGCCTCAAATCAGTATCACGATTAGTTGAAAAGCTGACTTTGAGTGGGATTAATGAGTGTTTTATTTTTGGCCCTCATAGATCACTGACAATTTTTCTGCTGCAAATAAAATCAACTGTTAAAACGAGGACATTTTTCTAATGAGGATACATATCTTTAAATAAAATAAGTGTAAGGCAGAACACAGTTGGTCGTTAAATTAATATTTAAAAGAGGAGAAACAGTTGACACAATTGCATCAATTATTGGTTCTGAATGTCTGTTTTGATTAATTTTTGATTAATTGCCCAGTCCTATTTCCAAGTGCCATGCATTCATCTTCCAAAAGTCAATAGTATATTTGGCATTTCAGGTGGACGTTTACTGCCTTAGATGCTTTACTTGAATTGTGTTGATGTGACAATTGTTACGGGGTCCAGTTTTACTTTTTTTTTTTATTATTTATAATGGCCATGTTGCTAAAATAGAGGAGCTGCATCTTCTTTTTGTTTCACATGGAGTTGCAAAGTAGAAATAAATATTGGTTTATGTTGCAGGTCATATCATAATTGCAAATTTTCAAGTATGATGGTATGATATTTTTTCTATTGTTGTGCAGCCTTAAATATTTCTGCTATTCTTCTTTTGCTGTCTGCAATTCAATATTGCTATCAGAAAACCTGACGATCAGAGGAGTTTCAATGACTTTGATAAATAAGAACTGCTGAAATCATTTAAAGTAGAGAAATGATTGTACAAAATTAACACCGGTATAACTAACAGTTACATGCAGTATTGAAATATTTAAAAAGGTATGGGAGCTCTAAAGGTGGAGGAGGCTTTACTGCACATACTTGACTTTTATTTTCACCTCTCTGTGTTTGCAGCCTTCATGCTCTCCACCCAGCTGAACTGCATGGCCGAGGAAAACATACTGGTCCCAAACTGCGTCTGTGTTCTCAAGAAGCATGTGACTAATATGCTGAAGGATGGACGGTATGTGTTTTTTTTTTTTTTCATTTATAAGAAAATGTACAGGATGTGAACCACTTTTGGCAAGCTGATCATGAATGGATACAAAATGTACATGTAAAATCATATTCTCATCCAGACGAGTTGTGATCATTTTGGAAATTGAAGTCATCAAACCTGCTGATGAGGTTGCTGCAAGAATAGGAGACCCTACTCCTTACACTGAGGGTAAGACTTCAAATGAATGACATTAATAGTGAGGCAGTGTAATTTTGCTGCAGTCCAGTATTGATGTGAAGTCCTACTTTGCAGGTCAGAGTAAAGGCCCACAGTCGGCTCCAGTACCTGAAAGCAGACCTCCCCTACAGCCACAAAACAGAAATGAAGGTGATTGCAGGCTTTTACTGTAACACTTGATGAACATGGTTGGAGTTGAGACAATGTTTGAAATGTAATTTATAAATGACCACAAGATGGCAGCATTTTTCTGCTGCTGATGGTAATTTGGATGAACCATATTATAATTTTGACAGACCCACTTAGAAATCTTTTAATTTTTTTCGCTTTCACAAATATTTCTCCAAAGTATTTTTGGTTTGTTTTTACCCTGCAGTTATCGATGCTTAAAATTCTCCCCAGACTTCTGGCTTCCTGTCAGTCTAAGGCATCGTAAGCAGCTATGAGGCGGGGTTGTCAAAGGCCTGTCTCTGTCTGTGTATGACAGTCACTATGGTTGGATTTGTATGAGTTTATTGAATACGTAAATAAACAAAAAATATTGAGTAACACAGACTGACACAGGTGTTGATGAGCTCATTAAGCAAATAATTTTTAATGTGTTTGTGTCAGAGATAAGCAGAAGATCACAGTATTGTAAATAAATTGGAGCGGGGGGGATGTGAAATCTCACTGTCAGAGCGATTTTTCTGTTTCCTTGCGTGTGTCATGGCAGGTATTCATCCCTCTAATCTGCCATGTGGGAACTGAGGTTGTGGCAACCTCCCTCCTCATAAGCACAGTCATTGTTCATTTCTCTGTGTGCGCTTCTTGATCTTGGGGCTTAATTACCAGAAGTGCAGTGGTTGGAAAAGTGGGAGGACTTAAGTGGACACTTTGAACTCTAATCCTCCGCATGAAACGCACACAAATCAAATGTGCAGTGCTTGTTCAAACAGAAAATCTCAAATTCAGGCAGCACTACTCTGCAGGGGAAGAGCGCCTTCAGTTTGTTATGGCATTTCACACTTTGCCCTGATTTTGTGAAATGTGAATCATACTCCTCACCAAAATGCTGAATTGCACATCTCCACCAACTTAGTTTAATAGCATTTTTCTTTCCTGTTTGACACTCTCCTGCTTGCAAGAGTCAAGTCAGAAGTGGTAAATTTACTTTAAGTCAGTGGGTTTTTTCTTTGATGAATCTTCCCTCATGTAGTGTTATAATTACAGTGATCAAGCAGTCGCAATGCAAAGATATTGGATTTTGGTCATTTGTGTCTGATGAATAATGTATAAGCCTCTTTTAGCTCCTCTCCATCACTGCACATCACTTCACTCATCTTTGTATTTTTTCTACGTTTCTCAAGCTGTGAACAGAGGTTTCAATAGAGATATAGGGAAGAAGGCTCCATCTGTTATGCCCAGTACTCCAGGGGGCAGCTCCAAAGTTGTGCCCATCACCAGCCTCAACCCCTATCAATCCAAGTGAGTATCACTATGTCAAGTCATCAGGGAATTACAAACAAACAGTTAAAAAAAACAACTTAAAATAAGGTTTCACATAGGGTGGTATATATGCACATTGGGGGAGGATTTTACTTTTTTACTTCATTTATTTTACAACCTCAACGACTACTTCTTGAAGTTCATCTTTTTTGCTTTTGACTAGATTTTATTTCATACAGACTGGGACTGGGCAATGTGACTTAAAATCAGTATCATGATTAATTGAACAAATGACCTTTGTTATGATTGGTGAGCGATTCTTTTTGTATAGTTTTATTTTTTGCCTTCAGAACATTGAGGTTTTTGCTGCAAATATAATCAGCCATTAAATCTGGGATATTTTTCCAGTAAAACAGTATCAGATCTTTTGAAAATAAGATTAAATAAAGTGAAAGGAAATTGACACAGTTTAACTGCATGTGGTTATTAAATTAATGTTTTAAAGAAGAGAAATAATTTAAATAATTGACGTGTAAGATTACATCAATTTTTGTTCTGAATGTCAGTTTTGCTTAATTTTCAATTAATTGCCCAGCCCTAATACATATGTGTTATTTATATATATATATGTGTGTGTGTGTGTGTGTGTGTGTGTGTATGTAGTTATAGATGTATGTCTGTCTCTCTGTCTATATCTGAATAAAAATTAAAAAACAGTAAACTGCCACTGAAATTGAGTCTGTATTTTTGTATTTCAAGCTCTAAATTGGTAGTTTAATTTGTCATTCATCATATTTATTGATCTCTGGAAATTTTAACCATGCTTCTCTGTCTGCTATACTTCAAATTTTATTAAATGTCATTTTAAATTGCAACAGTGTAATTTCCAATTAAGAAAAAATGAAATGTCGGTTATTTCAATTCAAATGAGGAGAGCTAACATATCAATGTCTCTTAGGTGGACAATCCGTGCACGGGTAACCAACAAGAGCTCCATTCGCACATGGAGCAACTCCAGGGGTGATGGCAAACTCTTTTCCATGGAGATTGTAGATGAGACGGTACGTGCTGCAGCCATGTTTTTCCTTTTTTGTTTCACCTTTTGTTGCCTTTACGAACACTGAGATAACTTGCATTTGAAATGTACTGTATCCAGTCTTGTCATTTAATCTTATCCAACTTTGGGCTTTTATCACAGGGAGAAATTCGAGTGACTGGTTTTAACCAAGAAGTGGACAAGTTCTTCTCTCTGATTGAGGTTGGCAAGGTGAGATTTTCCTCTAGATAATGATTCAGTATGTCCTAATTATCTGCCAAAGCTGCCTTTCACAGTGCTGCTAAAGACAGATTTGGCGCTACACTGTTCTATCAACAGCTGCCAGGACTTTGAGAGTTAAAACCATAGAGACTATGAATGAGTCATCTGGCTGCACCATACCCATACAATAAGCAGCTTATGATCATGTGCCAGACTTTGCTGATTCCACCCCTCCAACCCACATGCTGTCTGAAGTTCTATCTTGTTTGCACTATTCAGTCAGGTGAAAACCTCCCTAGATTTCTGATTAACATGCAGTTCATCCATCTGTTTGAGCCAGGTCTACTACATCTCCAAGGGCTCCTTAAAGATTGCCAACAAACAATACACATCAGTGAAGAATGACTATGAGATGACACTCAATGGCGAGTCTTCCATCATCCCATGTGAGGACAACTGTGATGTTCCCATGATGCAATATGACTTTGTCTCCATTGGTGACTTGGAGAGCAGAAATAAGGACTCCATTGTTGGTAAGAAGGATAGGAAATTGCTCTTAAGCAGTTTGAAGTAACTGCAGAATGTTGAGTTTTACGTTACAAGTGTTTGTAAAAGGACTAAACTGAGACTCATTTTGGCTGCGGACAGATGAATAAAATGTGATCTGCATCGCACAACACTGATTTGTTTTTCATCACAGATGTGATTGGAGTGTGCAAGAGCGCGGATGAAATGACCCGTCTCACAACCAAGACCAATCGGGAAGTATCAAAGAGAGCATTGAGTCTGATGGACATGTCCGGGAAGCTGGTCACTGTCACGCTGTGGGGAGAGGAGGCAAGTAAAGACCTGGGACATGAGCTGAACTCTGTGACGGAGCTGAGCTGACATGTGTGGGCGTTTTTCAATGAGTGTTGACTTAATACAAGGCACACATCCCTTTGTGATGTTAAAAGTTATGCTTACATTTACCAAACCGTTTTGCTTTTTAAATTTGAATAATTTATTGATTCAGGGGTATATTTACTTAAAGGGATTGAAGCCAGCTTAAGGTGGAGCACCCATTCATGGGATGAGCTGAATGACAGAGTGCAATAAGTGATACATGTGGTAAATCATTTTCAGTCTTATATAATTCTCAAAAGAAAACTGATTAAAATGGTTAATCATTGCATTTTAGACAATTTAGTGGAACATCTGTACTCATTCCAGTATATGAAGTATTGGAGGGATGCCCATTCATTGACCATTTATGGTCTGACTATGTTCTGATAGGAGGCATGTTAGCCCTTTAGGCTCATTAGTAGCTCCTAGTTCCTTCTGTTACCTACAGGTCTAACACTGGTATTTTTTTTTGTTTTTGTTTTTTTTTTGGTCTGTGGTTATAATCTTGTAAACATTCTGTGTTGACTTTTCTTTACCTCTCAGGGGGACTGTGTTGAGTTCATCAATTTTTTTTTATCCTCCTGACAAGAACAACAGTGTTCCCTTTTTGTTTGTTTGACAGATACCACTTTTCCAGTGGGATTTAATGAAATACACATGATGTGTGGTTTATGAAGAACAATGACAATTCCAAACAGTATGTGTAGAGGTAGTTGCCCCATATATGAAGGCTTTTAAAGCTGCCTTCTCCCGAACTCTGCGTTTTTCCTGCTCTGAAATATTATACTAAAATAGGCAAAGATAATGATCTCTATTTATTTGTTCTGGAAGAAAATAAATGTGACCTTTTTAATTTGGTTATCAGCATCATATGTGAAGTTTGTTCCATGCTAATTAGATTATCAGAAAGTAATGAGGGAGGAAGCTGCTTGGATGAGCAGCGAAACGTCTTCAAGAAAATTCTACAAGTCCAGTTGCATTGCTTCAAACCTTCTGAATATTATCAGAAAAAGAACTTTTGCTGAAGATTAATCTGTAAAATGGCCAATACCGAAGAGGAAAAAGGTCATACGAATAGTGTATTTTTAATCCTGGATTTGTTTCTGTGCATACTACAGGCAGAGAAGTTTGATGGCTCTGGACAGCCTATTGTAGCCATTAAGGGTGCAAAGCTCTCGGACTTTGGAGGCCGGTCGCTTTCTGCATCCTTCAGCAGCACCCTGATGATCAACCCAGACATCCCTGAAGCATATAAGCTCAGAGGCTGGTAAGTCAGCCCTGCCAACCATAGATAATACAGTTCTTGAATATTACTTGTATTCTTCTGATTGTAATCAATGTGCCTTTTCTAACAGACATGGCATATGTTCAATGCCAGGAGTCTTTTTGTTTTCTGTATTTCATCCGTGAGAACGTTTTGTGTGCCAATAATACTGTTGAAATATAAGAACTCTCAGGATAAAAATGGCAGGTTTCCATTTCCCCAAGTTGCAAGAATGCATGCTTTGATTCTAATTATCAAGATTAGCTTTCCCAATTATCTACAATGTGGGGGTGCTTCAATGAAGCATTAAATATAAATGGAAATCACAGTTAATCTGTGGAAATGCGGTTTTTACCCTAATAGCCTTTACAAATGAAATAGAATCCAAACTCGTCTCTGTGTGATTATGTTGTTAGTATCTCTTACTTTTGTTCATGTGTTTGTGTTTTGGGGATGAGGTACTTACTCCACTGTCACACACTTGACTGATCAGTCCTTTTTATAGATCCTGCTTAAGCAAGCTCTCATCCCTACTTTCTGATGTAAAGGAAAATATCAGGGTTGTAAAAGGAGTTCCAGGCAGTTTTATACAAAATGATTTGTGTGTTGTGTGAAGTACTTATCTGACTGTTCGGTGTCTTGCTTGCAGCAGTAGGTAGAGTGCTCTTAATTTCTCAGAAGACCACTAGGTATATTCAGCATAGATTTTATGCGCTCTTAGGCTACATCTACATCCACAAGATCGTATTGCAAAAGTCTTTGTAAACATAGAACCAAGTTGAAAAAGGCAGGCGTCCAAATGAAGCCACTGAATCCGCATTAAAGAAATCTGTATATATGCCAGCCCCAAGATGGTGCACGACTGGGGAATAAAAGAGCATACAGCTCTGAACTGGAGAGGATGTGCAGAATCCTAAGTGGTGTATACAAACAGAAAGGTGTGGCTATGACATCGTTACCAACAAAAAAAGTAGCGCCTTGGTTGTACTGATGAAGCCACGCAGGGAGCGTCTTTGGATTTATGCACTCTGGGACCCGGCTCAAAAAAAGATGCAGTTTCAAGCTGCCGGTTTCGTGTGGAAGATAGGCCTAAACAGATAAAAATTTGTTCAGATTGGCCCTAAGCAGGCCCCATGTGGACAGGGCTTTACCGTACGTTCAGACCGAAAGCAATACAGGTGGCAAGAGCAACAGAAGCAATTCACTTTGTATGAACAAGAGCAACAAGAGCGGTGGGTGCCGAAACTTGGGCGTCTTGAGCGATGAAAGAAAATTAAACCTCAGTCAACTTCATGGCTATGACACGGTACGGCCACAACCAATCGGAATGTCGATATCTGAAATACAGATATTGGACTGTTCTCATGTCATGGCAACTTTTGACGCTCTGTCCACCGACACTTTTGGGGACTCCTCAGCAACTCTGAGATGTTTATGGCTTTTGGTCTGAATGCAGAGTTAATGTTCTCTTAGCTTTGATAACTGAATTGTGTTCACCAGTTTCAGTAATTTCTCATTTGGCCAAATACAGTTAATGGTCGATGAAGCCTTTTGTTGGTTTACACTCCTGTGAAAGAGGCATTACACCATGAAGTTCTTCTCTGTACATTGGGCTCCAGCAAGCTCACAAACATCCAATAATGAACAGTTTAAAAGTCACAGATGGAAGAAGGCCAGACCTGACTCATTACTCTTAATCCAAATCAATCTGTGTGAGAACCATAGCCAAGACAAGATCATTATGTAGCATGCTGGAGAGCTGTAGCACAGCTGTGGAAAGGATGGAGAGTATCTTCTTTTTTGTTATTTGTTATCATTTTAAAACTACTCACACCAATGATAAGTTTTTAATATTTTCTCACCTGAGGACTGCTGTTGAATACATAAGGTGTGTTCAGCTGGTGCTCATAAACTTTGTCTGAAGATGATTACTAGTCTGTGTGTCCCTTAACTGTTCAGTCTAAATTTTGACTTCTGAAAACAGAACAATCAGCTAATCAGTTAAATTTTGAATCAATCTTTATGTATACATTTTTATAATTGAATACTGAGGCGCAAATAACTTCCTCAACTTTACGACCAAGGCCAATAGAACATCAATGTTATACTGCATTGGCATGTTAGCATGATTGTGTTTTGATGCAACTTCCTTAATATTATATCCTTGGTGTGCTCAAACTCGTGCATAGTATTAGAGGTGCTGCGCAGCACTTTCTAGTGTACACATATTAAAGGCTGAGTAGTAGCCCTTTAATGACTTACTAATTATCCTTGCATGGAGACAAATTACTTTAATTTCCTTTAATTAGAATTCTGTACTGTATCTGTATGTTGGGCACACATGAATATATGACATGCCTGTTGCCTCTCTGAGATTTCTTCCCAAAAGCAGCATGAAACCTACACTTTAATCAGTCTGTGGAAATGCATTTGTCCATTAGGTGGCAACAGCACATTTAGGGATGGCCGTGTTGGCTTTCTCCTTGCTGCCAGACAGGACAGTCACTTTATTCCATCAGTCTTTGTCAGGTTTATCCTCAGCCCTTGATGCAGTCGACCTCAGACATTCTCCATCATCTTATTTAGTCGCAAGTCCAAGCTGACATTTCTCTGTCTTCATTATCATGACTTGAGTGCTTCCTCTTGTACTTGGCTCAGGAGTGGGGGCAGTAACGATGCTTTTCAGTCGTCCAGTCAACATTAGGTCTTCAAAATGTATTACGATGTTGTTTTCTTGGTAAAATGTTTCACAGTGCTGCATTAGTTGTAATAAAATAATTTAAGGATTACTAGTTTAATAGCTGTATTTGGAGACTTAAATTTGGAACTCAATTAAACTAACATTTGATTTTGGTGAAGAGTTAGTTCTCAAACATGATCACTTCTCCACACAGCCCTGTGGGAAGCTGATTTGTTTGTGGACTTTGTATGAAAGCCCACTTCTCTCTGCAGCAGTGTGTTTGTGTATGTAGGAGATTTGAACTGAACATCTGCAGTCAGTCAATTATTTTGGCTATAATTTGTGTTCCTTAGATCCACTGCAAATGTCTGGCTGTACATATAACACCGTCTCAGAGATATCACGTTACCCATAACTTGATGGACAAGAGCGGATGCCCAAATGAGACGTACACAATATCTTATATATGTGTGTGTGTGTGTTTGTGTGTGTTCATATATATAAATATATATATATATATATATATATATATATATGACTGTTTTCATGCATGTTTGTTTATGTTTGCGTTTCCAGTTGTGACTAGATGCAGCAGTTCTCGTATTTGACAGCCTGTCACTCAGTGTAGAAGAAGCTGCTAACATGGTACACACAACTTGGAGTAATCATGTTTGTGGTGTGTTTGCCACTCAGCTCAGGCATGAAAGTCTTATCCTGGAGCTGGAAACACCGTTCACTGAGAGTTTTGTCCTCATGCTTCTTCCTCGGACATTTCTGCTCCTGTACTGCCCAACTTTACTGCCGTACTGACATTTGTCATGTCTTTGGCATGAACATGTATGCATCTGCAAATGTTTAATCTACATGTAGTTTTTTTTTTTTTTTTTTTCCCCCACAAAAGCTACTTTGCTCTTAGCTGGGATGTGCCTGTTCTCAGTCGACTCTTGTTCTTTTTCTGTTGTAACTATTTCATCCCCTCTTTGTCTCTTCTCCACAGTCTTTTTTTTTCTTGCACTGTTTCTTTTAGCTCAGTGTCTACAATTATTATTAACATCTTCAGGTTAGTACCTGACACTGTCACAGTCATGTCCTGTTGAGCATGTTGAGTGCTTTTCGGTATGCCGAATCAAATGAGTTGCCATGTGACATGAGTTGCTTTTTTTTTAATTACTTAAGGTATAACACTAGATTTTCCTTCCCTATAGCATCTCTCTTTTGACATCTTAAGTCATGGCAGTGAGTGGCAGGCCCATTTCATTAGAGAGATGTCAAAGCTCTTGACTGGATGCAGTGATAATTAAAGGAAATCTGTGTAGGTACACTAGTGAGGAAATTAGTGCCACTGGAAAGAATTGCTCACATTTATCAGAAGTGGAAACGCAGCATGCCTGTGTGTTGCTCTGGCCATAGTCTGAATGGTAGATTAGGGCTATTTTCAATTAGTCATGTCTCTAGGAGCTAGGCACACTCTCCCCATATTTACAACCTGACCTCCTCCCTGTTGTGTGGCATTCTGCCTTGTGGAAGATTAAAGAAAGTTCTGTGGATCCTTGGGTTGTTTTTAATCTCCCCCCCGCCCCCCAAATAACTACATTATACTTCCATCATGTTTGTTTTTACAGCTGCTTTGATTTCCTCCTTCTTCTTCCCATTTTCTTTTTCAGTTTGCTGAGAACATGGAATGAAAATGACTTTCTGGTATCACTGCAGCAGTCTCGCCAGCTCAGCTGTCCCTGCACTTGTTTTATTTCGCATGCATCTACCATACTCTTAGACGAGCCATCTCTGCTTTGACAAATACACACCGAATTTCTTTGTGGAACAAGATCAGCTTATTTATTTTCCCCAAACTCAGCCTGTTTAAAGCTATGTGAACTGCATTCTATGCATCTCATGCTTTGGATCAGACTGTTGGAATGGATCATGCTTTAGTCCATAAATGGGTCTAATTAGGAATATTTTTGAATATTTGAATATAGATAAAAATTTAAGAAATATAATGGAAAGTTATTGAACCCAGAAGCCAAAATGATCTGAAGGTTATGTATAAGCCAGTTAAAAATCAAATTTAAGCTTTTCAAATAATGGAACAAATAATTTGGAAAGCACAAGAGTCAATTTCAAATATTTTTTTCCTTTTTAAATATCAGTGGCCTCTGTGGTATTAAATGACTTAGCTTAATTGGACAACCAAAGCAACACAGAGCTTTTAATTTCTAAGAATCTTTGAAGGATTCTGAAATTTTACCTGCTTTACTGTAACTGGGTTCAAATCAAGAGTCAACTGCCATTGACTTTATTTTCCATAGGTATGACAAGGAAGGCCATGCCATGGATGGACAGTCTCTGACAGAGGTGAAAGGGGGCAGTGGGGGAGGAAACACCAACTGGAAGACTCTGTCTGATGTTAAAACTGAGCATCTGGGACACGGAGACAAGGTACACACATGCACAGCTTTGTCGTGACACACTTGAACATTAGCAATATGGCAAGTCAGATATATTGTTATTCAAGGATGAATCTGTGGGGAAAAAAATCCAAGGACATGTTGGAAGAATACTTTTGAATCCTAAGCAGCAGATATGAAAGGGCTCGCAGTCAGCCAGCATTTATTTTTATAGACCAAAGGCGCACACTGCAAGTCAATAAAACATTCTACACTGCTACTTTGTTACCATTTCTGCTATAGAAACGTTTTTGGTTTAATGTCAGTGTGATGAATCTTCATAATCAATGCCTTTCTAAAACCACCGCACCACCAGATATGTGTGCTTTAAATGTGACCCCACTAACGTTCCTCTGCAATCCCACTGCTCATTAATCCCTCAGCATTGTTGGTTTCCCCTTGGTTCTGGTGTATGTTCTTGGTGAAAGTCACATTTATCTTTGGTATTGATTATGAAGATTACATAGGCCCTGTTCCTTACCCCTTGTAATGAAATGACTGCGCTCATAGAAGTAAAGTAATATATTTTCTTTAATTTCCCCCTTTCTTACATTTATACTCTTGAAGGGGAAATGGTGCTTACAGAAGTGTAGAAATTGTCTGGAGTGGACAATGTGACCTGTGCATAGATCTTAACTTGTGTAATTTAACATAATTTAACATGCAGTGCACACCAGTAATCATCCCAGTATGATGGAAATATTCCATCAGGACATTTGAAATTAATAGATGAAAGCAATTATGATTTTTTTTTTTTTCCAAAATTGTTGGTGGTGGATATCTTTCAAGGAATTGGAACCTAAACTGCTTGAATGTACATACAAATGCACAAAAAAGGAGAGCAGCAGCTATTGTTAAGCATGGCTAAGTTAAAAAATAAAAAGGGATTTGTTAAGTAATTTCAGGTTTTTTATTCAGTGCTGTTTCTCATTTGCTTGGGGCTGTGAGTGGATCCTGTCATTTCTTGTGCCCTAATAATTCTCCCTTGTGCCCCAAGCCGCATGATTTCCAGTAGCAGAAAAAGCATTGCTTATTGTCTCTCTCTGTTTTCTGTCAGTGTACTTCAGATATTCTGTAATCTTCAGGGAGACAATGCAGCTTTTCTCTGCTTTATCCCCCCTTAAATTCCAGGCTACAAATCCGGACTGTTGGCCCATTTCAGGTCAAATTCTGAAAGTTTTATCCCTGTGATGGGAAGCCGTTGCTCCTCCTCAGCATGACATGCTACGAGGCCCAATACTGATAAAGGGGCTTAGCCAAAGCTGTCCTCAAACAGTGACACATCCCAACATGGGGGGCATGCGAGTCAAGCTTTCTAAGACTCAACAACCAACATCCTTTGCAATTAAGTCTTTGTGTCAGTATTTTGAGTCTCCACATCGCTGCTGTGCCCTCTCAGACGAGTGGTCACCTTTCTCTTGCTGGCTTGACACATATGTATGAGCCTGCGTCAGAGGCAACAAAAAGGCTCTCTTCTTCGTCCTACTACTAATTAGAGGTCGGCGCTTGATTAGTTGGGCCTCATGAAAAGGCTGTCGAGGTTGATGCCTGAATTGTTTTTTTCTTTTTTGAATGGTTGTTTAAAAAACAACAACATTTTTTGTGTTTTTTTGGCCCCTCAAGAGCCTTTTGTTTATCCAATTTGACAAGAATATTAGTTTTACTGCCCTGAAAGTGAATTGAAGCCTGATGCTTTTCATTTATCTAAGAAATGGGCAGTATTGGAGAGGTGTGGAAGACTACATTGTCCATTAGTGTCAAGTGTGTGATTGTTTTTTGTACAACTTGACACTGAACTGAACGATGAATGTTTGAAGAGACTCGCATCATAACAACTGCAACAACTGAATTTTCTCTGTGGAGATTAAAAGTATTTTGAATTTAAACTTTGAATTTTGCTTTACTTTCCCTTTCTAGGCAGACTACTACACCTGCATAGCTACCATAGTATATCTGCGCAAGGAGAATTGCCTTTATCAGGCCTGTCCAAGCCAAGACTGCAACAAAAAAGTGGTTGACCAGCAGAATGGCATGTACCGCTGTGAGAAGTGTGATAAAGAGTTTCCCAACTTCAAGTACCGCCTCATTCTCTCTGTAAGTGACTCATCAGTGGTCTCTGTCATGCCTTCAACACTTTTTTTTTCTCTCCTCCCCTTCAGGTGTTTTACACTCAGTCCCACACAAGCACACAGACATTTTTACTCATTGGGCCTCATTCATGAAATGGGAACAGAACAGATTTGTGCATAAACGGAGAAGAGAAAAATGTACAGGTTTTGGCGTTCATGAAAAAGTTAGTAGTTCTGAACTTTCTGTAGTTATGGACAGTTTATTTTTTTCCTCTGATCACATGTACAGCTTGTGAAATGATGTAGAGCTTGTTTTTTTAGGATGCTAATGTCTTGTATGGATTGGTATTTTCACAAAAGCTAACATTTTTAAAACATGTCTTTTAAACATGACAATAACTGAAATGAGGATTAAGATAAACATATTACAAGCTTAAGCTTCAGGTTGGGTTACAGTGTCAGGCTGTTAAAGCACACCAACAGTGTCAGGAAGCTGCAGTGGATCCCTGAGTTTTTGTTTTGTTTTGTTTTTTTTCTAGTGATGGAAATAATGCTATTGTCTGCAGCAGCAAACAATAGCATTATTGCGCTGATGCAGCGCAATGTGCTCATATCTATTCTTCTTTTTTTTTTTTTTTTTTTTTGTTGTCCAATTTGCGTCCAAAATAATATCAACAATTTTCACCTCTTGAATGCTGTTTTGGACAGAAAACCCAACATTAAATGTCTGTGTTGAGTTCTTGTTTCACAGAGAAAATAAGATCCATGGTCTAGGGTTTTTTTTTTTTTTTTTTTCTTATCCCGCCCCCCACCCCCTGACCTCAGGTCTCACCTTGAGCATTTCAACTTCCCAGTGCTGCTTTCTCGCCTGGATTCCCAAGCATACACTTTTCCACCTCCTTATTTTTAGCGGTCTCTGGGTGGGCTTTATGCTGATTAATGAACTTCATGAGCACACTGACAACCTGCGATCATTTGGAATTCACTTATGAAAAAGTTTTATGCTGCAGATTTATGAGAAAATCTGTTCAGATTTGCAACAATTTCATGAATGAGGCACATTTTATCTGTTTTTGCTCATTCTAAGTTGAATTATCTGAACATCATTCTATTTCATTTCAAACCTATGCTCACAGTTAAGTTGACAGAAGTATTTTTTTAAGTACAATTGAGCCAAAGTAGTGCACACATCAAGATGTGATAACAGAGTCATGTCTCAGCAGTACTAACTTAGTCATACCTAAGACTCACAACTCAAGGCAAGGTTATGTGTACAGCACATTCCATACACCAAGGCATTAAGATGAAATAATTTAATTTAAAAGAAAAATAATGAAATAAAAATGAAATGAAATGAAAAATACTTTATTTATCCCAGAAGGGATAAATAAATAATTGGAATGTTTAATTGGACACAAAAAGGATTAAAAACAAAGATCAGTAAAAGCAGTGCAGTAAAATCCGAAAGAGAGAGACGAGAAAATAGTAGAATAGTAGTTTAACTTTAAATGTGTCTAAAATTGGAGAACATTTGATATCAGAGGAAGTTTATTCCATCTATGTTCAGCATAGCTGCTAAATGCATTTTCACCCTGTTTGGTCCTAACTGGACGTTCTACCATCTGCTACCTAAAGATCTCGCGGCTCTACTTGGTTTATATTCTACTAGAAGATCAGTAACGTATTCTGGCCCAATATTATTAAGCAATAGCAAACTAACAGCAACACTTTAAACTCTATTCTGCAGGTAACTGGTAGCCAGTGTAAGGATCTCAGAACAGCAGTAATGTGTTCAGTTTTTCTGGTTCTTGT
>JBAMYA010100605.1:0-20484 GCA_037176975.1 Arrhamphus sclerolepis | reverse complement strand
CTCTAAAATGACTGTAGCAGCCAGCAAATTTATCTGCAAGCTAAACAGGATGCTGGCACCATTTGAGGCCTGTGTGTTAGTTGTACTTTTCAGTGACTGGTCCCAGAGCAGCAAATTTGGGTGGGAGTGATTGCCAGATTTTATTTTTTTTTTAAAGATCTGTAAGCAGCAAGAATTATTTGCTTTGGATACGGATAATTGAATGGAGTTTCAATGAAATAGCTCCAAATCTTTAGAAATGTGAATTTCAAGACATTTTTACGTGAAGGAAAAATCCCGACAAGTCCCTTTTAGAAGGCAGAAACTCACAATACAGTTTTTATGAACTGTACTGCATTCTGTTTTACCTCCTAAACAACTAAAATAGTCTTGGACATAACTCCGTCACCATCACAGCCATCCACGATGGAACTCTTATGTGAATAAACATAACAGATTCGGATGTGGGCAGCAGTCTAAGCAGAGAGGCCCAGACCTCCCATCATCCCCAGCCACCTCCTCCAGCTTTTCTGGGGGGCCACCAAGGCGTTCCCAGGCCAGCGTGGGACCCAGCTGGGCTCAGTCTGAATCAGCTACATGGGTTCGCCCTCCTGTGGGCTCTCCACCTGCAAGAGATCGGTGTCGGGTCCGTTGTGTTTTGGACAGTAGCCAAAAGCTCTGGTGTGCTGAGCCCCGGCTGACAAAACCAACATCGTGTAATAATATCATAAACACAACCCAAAAGGTGTCGATACCCCAACGTTTTTTCTTACCTTTTATATCTTGAGATCAATTCGATGACACTTTTAAGTGCAGAATAAGCTTCCATTTCCATTTAATTAAACTTCATCACAAGTCAGTCGACATGACCTTTGCTGATTGCTTCAGGATGGAGCCTCGGGGTCCAGGAATGGTGAGGATGAGGAGGGCGATGGTCGGCCTCCCCTGAGGGAACAGTCCTCGCCTCTGCAGAATGAAAGCGGGCCCTCTATCAACAACAATGCAGTGAGTCTAATTACACATCATGGCAGTCAGTGTGTTGCTCTGCGATGACATTTACTAATCCCTGTTTTGAGAGTTTAGAAAATTAAACTATCACAAACAGAATATGAACAAGTTAATCAGTGTCGGGGCTTGTTTGCCATTTATCAGTCAAAGGTACCAAATGCTTGATGGCTCCATCTTCAGGGGTTTGAATTTGTTCATTGTTAATACTTTGGAAAAAAAAAATGTTTCTTTAGATATATATATATTTTTTTATATATCCTCAGGTTGATTGGAAGGTTTAGTTTACCAGCCAGGGAAGCTGTGAAAAAAAACAAAACAGTCTAAAATCTAAAATGAAGGCTATTTCCTGTTTTTAATTCCATCTAGTGATTAAAAGCTGTGATAAAACCAGCTATTGTTCTGCAATGATTCT
Source organism: Arrhamphus sclerolepis (assembly GCA_037176975.1). Taxonomy (NCBI): domain Eukaryota; kingdom Metazoa; phylum Chordata; class Actinopteri; order Beloniformes; family Hemiramphidae; genus Arrhamphus; species Arrhamphus sclerolepis. The sequence goes on along the minus strand of JBAMYA010100605.1, from coordinate 19,085 downwards.
GGCATTCAGGCTAAAGCTCTTCTTCGTTCACTACTGGTTTGGCTGTTTTTAACATTTCTTTAGGAGGATGTTAACTGTAACTCATGCTATTTTTGACCTGAAGCAGTTAGTTGATCGTAAGCAGCTTGTTCTGAGAAGTGTCTGCATGAGCTTCTTTTCCAGTAGAACTGCAAACATCTCAAACAAACAAAGGTGGGGCATCAGAAGTGAAAGCACAGGCGGTCTAAAATCTCTGCTAAACTTCTGTTTTTAGCATGGGATAGTGCCCAAAGGCATGTCAGAGGGTCATTTATTTATCAACTGCCCTTTTTCTGTTTGCTATGTGCTCTTTGGATGTCAGATGTAGTTCAGAGGGGATATAATGACTATTATGACGATTATTTAAAAAGTCCTTTGTAAACTAACATTGTAGCAGTGCCCACAGCTTAACACAGCCGCTCCGAAAGTGCTGCATTGCACAAACGACTCTGTAAAAACATTCCTTTTATCACAGCTGCTATAAATAGGGATGAAATGGTCCTACTTTGCAATCTCTGGGGTATTTCCCAGTATTCAGCACCAGACTAAACAATCAATTTGGTTTTAAATGGGGGGGGGGGCTTTTTTCTTGTGTGTTAATGTTTCTGTGTGTGTGTGTGTGCGTGTGTGTGTGTGTGTGTGTGTTAGATGAACAGCAGCCTCTGTCCAGAGAGTTCTGGAAAAGGAAAGACACCCTGTCAGAGCCCAGACTTCAGCCGCAGAGATGGCCTCAATTTCTGCTCATCGCCTGACTCTGAAGACACTCCTGAATCAGTATGATACACACACATGCACACACTAGTTTGCTTCTGGCCTACATCACCCTTCACCAGACTTGTAGTACTTGAGTCTCGAGTCGTAATTTTTAGGACTTGGATTTGACTTGAACGCTGTTCAATGCGATTCAGTTCGGTTCACAACAAAGTCACCCTCATGACACTTTACGCAGAAAGTGAGAAAGGTTAATTCAGTTCAGTTTTATTTATTTAACATCTATAACAACACAAGTTGTGTCCAGGTGCTTCTGAGAAACCCAGATCACCCTGGATACAAGTTTATAACATTTCTGAACAACTTCATACATGATGCTTGAATCACAGTACACAGTGATGCTAGCAGATCTAAGAGGAACAACCCAGCTTCCATCCAGGCCGCGGGACACTGGAACAGCCCTGTTGTCTCACTGGGTAGCATCTCTAAATCTGAAAACCTGATTCTCAGTAGTTCAGGTTTGAGACAAGGCGCTAGCTGAAATGAAGGAGTTTAAATATCTCAAGGTCTTGTTCATAAGCGAAGAATGGAGCAGGAGATCGAGCAGGCAGATTGGCTCAGCAGTTGCAGTAACACACTCTGTACCATTCTGCTGTGAAGAGCTGAGTTCAAAGGCAAGAATCTCTGTTTCCCTGTCACTTCATGTTCTGACCCTCACCTGTGGACCGAAAGAATGAGCTAGTAGATACAAGCAGCTGAAATGAGTTTTCTGCGTCGGGTGGCCTGACTCTCCCTTAGAGGTAGGGGGAGAAGCTCAGTGAGTGACACAGAGTCGAGTTGCTGCTCCTCTTCATTTGAGAGGAGCCAGCTGAGTTGGTTCAGGCATCTGGTTAGGATGACTCCTGGCACGTCTAACTGGGCCCCGGGACAATCTGGACGAATTATGTCTCTTGGTTGGCTTGGGGGACCACTGATGTGCTTTGAACTAGAAATTAACTGAATACTAACGTGCCAATGTTTGCTATCATGCTTCAGTGTGTTATCATGCTTCATTAGTTGTGTTTGCTGGCAAGTGCACTGAAAGAATACAGAAGTGCTGTTCGGTCTGCTTTCAGAGAAATTTGTGATATGTGCTCACATGCGTCATCTCTACCAGTTCTACTAAGAAGGATGCTGATGCACATGCGTATAATTCTATAAGACGACGTCTGCTAAACATTTGGGTATCTCGTATAGGAGGCCTGGAAATTCTTTTATGTTATGCAGCACTGACTAACTTTTTTTTATATAAAAGATCTGGTTGTTTCAAGTTCCCTTCATATGTTTAGGGAAGTGCTATTTGTTTCTGCATGTTTGCACATTTCTTGCAAAAGCACAATCTAGAGAGACTGCACCTCTTCCAAAAAGTCCACAGCGTACTCCACTTATCAGCCCTGCTGAAATCATCAGGCGCCTCTGACCATGCTGCAACAAAAATATCGTTTCTTCCCTCTTCAAACGAAGAACTCAAGAGCAACAGTTTCAGCATAGATGAGAATGTGAACAGCAGCATAAACTAATACTCAGCATATACTTAAGTACACTCACCAATTTAAAGAAATTATCCTGGTAACAAAACAAGAATGTCATGTGTAAGTCACTAATAACTCCTAAACCCACAGAACACAAACTAAGTAATATTACTTTTTTAAAGTCTTTTCAGTCACTTTTAGTCATCTATTAAATGTAGAGTCGTCAGAAATTTCTATAGACGAAGTGTCAAACAAAATATAATCATTCATTAGCACTCAAATGAAAGTCTAATCTGTAATACATACTTTCTTCAACCCAGCATTTCCCCCTGAATATATCTCTCAGGACTCCAGTGCCCATTGTGCTACAGGCAGCCCTCCCTACCTCCTGAACCCTCAGATTATTGGTGCAGAGGATGACTACTTTGACTCCCAGCAAGAGCAGGTATCTAAATAAATGTCTCTCAACAACTGACTGCTCACGATAAATCACAACACATCCAACCCGGTGAACTGATCTCTATCTTCAGATCAGTGGACAGTGCAGCTGTTTCCAGAGTATTGACTCTCTGAAGTCCCGACCGGCTCACCTCGCAGTCTTCCTCCACCATGTGGTCTCCCAGTTTGACCCCGCTCCTTTGGTACGTACTCAAAACACAGAACGAACTGAACGTACTTTTATTGCAGTTTTTGCTTTTCATAGCCGTATGTGTCGTGTGTCGCTCGTATGATACAAACCACACAAAAGTCTATTTTATTTCCAAGTGTTAGTCAACAAAACACAAAATGTGAACAAGTCATTTTATGGCACAAAATGCGTAGAATATAATTCCACATTTGAATAGTATGTGGAATATAGCGACATCTTGTGGCACAGCTGTTTCATACAACCAAGTTAATAGCCACAGTGGAGAGAAGACTGATTTCTATTATCTCATTTTGATGGCAGGCTGCATGTGTCATTTTTCTGGAGAAGAGATGCAAGTAACATCCACTGTAGCAGTAAAGCAGGCTTACAGGGGCAGTGTTGGGCTCTGGGCAACATTCTACTCAAAAACCGTTGGTCTTAGCAATGTACTCGCGGGGATGTTAGATAAATAAACATTATTGCACACTAAAGGATGTGCTGCAAATGTTTTGGATGTCTGATCTGTGTCTTAATGGGCTAGAAGGGTTTTAGCTGCAATCCTCAAGAGCTTACTGTACATAATTTCAAACGTACGTATGAACCATTGAATCCTTGCAAGTAAAACATGCAGGACTGCCATATTATTTAGCCATAAAAGGGGGTTATGATCATTAGGATATGAAAAGGCATTGAAAAATTTCCTTAAAAAGTAAGAGGGTACTGAATATAAAGTGGGCCAAGGATTGAGCCTTGTGGAACACTAGCAATGCTGCTTTCTGATAGGATTGTTCAATTCTTTTCTGTTGTTTGAAGTAATAGAATACAAAATAAGACGAGGAACTACAAAATGACAGTTGCAAAAAGCTCTTACAGTCCCTCTCCCTCCCTCAGCTCTGTTATCTTTACGCCGACATGCACAAGCAAACCAGCTCAAAAGAAAGTCGACGCTTCTTCATTGAATTTCACTCGCTCTTTTTAGATCGAGCTGCAGTAAGTTGCTGTCTCTTCATTATCTCTTACACCTTTGTTTTTTTTTGTTTTTTTTTAATTAATTTAAGTTAATTTTAACCCTTGCTCTTGTTGTTTTTGCAGCATCTGAAAGTACCAGTGCCTGAAGCAGTTGCAGCAGAACTAGGTAAGGTATACAAAAGCAAGACACTTGTCTATATGGGCTTAGAAATATTAGAGATTTTAAGGAAAATTTGGTCTAGTTTTGCATGTATATCCATAGTTTTTCAGTCTTCAGCTAATTTATTTTAGCGAACCCACCCACTCAGCTGTTATTGTGGAGGTAGCTGATCACCAACTGATGAGTGAAGAGCAATTAAAATCTTTCTTGGGTTTGTGAAAGACAGAAATTGCAGTAAAATTTACTCTTTGGGGAACTTAGCCCTCACAAGGCCTAAAGGGCTTGGGTCAAAACGACCTGGGGCCGATGTATAAGCAGAGACTTCAGCGGTTAGGGCTTAAGGTCTTGTGAGGGCTTGAGGGACAGGAAAATTCTCTGCAGCCTAACAAACTCAAAAACATTGCAAATAAGTAAGTTAGAGAAAAAAAAAAGATTGTTTTCATTACTCTTGTATCAGTGACTCATTTCTTCTTTAGTAATATTTATGTTTAAGAGCAGGAGTATATTCAGCATTGATGTAAAGATATTTCTTATTCTGTGTTTATAGGAGATATTCATGACAGTTTTCTATAATATGCCATTAGTGATGGTAAATCAAGGTCAACAAGTACAATACTGCCAATGCCTGACACTTGTCAATGAAAGCCTTAAAAAGCTTCTTTAACCATGAGTCACACTTATACTAAGTCTATTAATACTGTACGTCTGATGTCTCTTTTCACAATTTTCAAGATGCATCATGCACCGTGAGGGATTGACTATAATCTGTGTTTGTTTGCGTCTGTCCATGTGTTAGAGAAGCGGAGGATTGAGTTAATCCCAGAAGAGCTATGTAAACAGTATTTTCAGGCGTTACAGGAAGCACTTTTGCCAGACCTGCACATGAACCTGGAGGACTTCAGGTAACAGCCTCTCAGCTGCCTGCAACCTTCTTACCATACGTTTGCCAGACATTGAGAAGTAAACTGTGTGTGTTTGCGTGAAGACAAAAGCGCAGCATGGGCCTGACGCTGGCAGAAGATGAGCTGTGCAAGCTGGACTCAGAGCGAGGGAAGGACCAGCAGGCACTGGAGAAGGAATGCTCCTGCGCTGAACATGTCCTTTCGAAGATTGAAGATATCCTGTGAGTGTCTGAGTGTGAACACCACCAAAGAGACACATCTGTATTTTCAAATCCTTATGAGCTTTGCTTTTTCTTTTTGTTTTTTTTGGTATATTTGCTGTTGCAGGTTGACATCACAGCCGACAGAAGAGAAGTGGTAAGACCCGGGAGTTTTTGTTTCACATTAAGTCATCATCACGTAGCTGCAGGACAGTCGGTGTGATCCTTTTTTTGTTTCGGGAAGTATTGCAGTTTCATTTCAGCTATTTTAGCCGTATTTATAATTGTTTTGGCGGGGGCAAAAGTTTCCTTCTGTAGGACAGGAAACGCTTCATCAGATGACAGCACGGCAGTTTTCGTTCCTCACAGGTGAATGATTTCTGTGAAACAGGAACACAAGTGCTGTAGAACAAATATTATTTGCTGCATCAACGACAGCTTTACAAGGAAATGGCTTAATCACTGAGACAAACCCACCCACCCGCTTTAATTCATTATTTCACTAATTTTATATTAAAGAAGTTCCCCTAACCCTGTTCTATTCATTTACTTGTTTATTTGTTCATCAGGGAGCCTACGTGAAAGCACTGTTGTTCTATTTCATGTTTTTATCTCATGTGCAGTCAAACTATGCAGTGTGTGATTCTCACCTACATGAAACATCTCGGGGTGAAAGTGAAGGAGCCACGTGGACTTGAACAGAAACGCGCACGCATCAATTTCCTGCCCAAGATCAAGGTGCGGCGTCCACCCTCATCGTTCAATCCTGCGCAACACAAACGCTGATGATAAATCTAAATGTGACGATACAATCACAGCGTGGACTTAGAGTTCAAAAGAAATTTTAGACTGTCTTAGAGAAAGAAATACACTTTATTAATGTTTGGTTTGTTTTTCTAGGTGAAAAGCAGCAAAACGGAGAAGGAAGGCGAGGAAAAGAAAAAGAACCTATTTAACATCCTTGGCCCTCCTCGGCGTGTGAGCAGAGTGGACTCCACTTCAGGTGAAGAGAATACTCAAAATTAACCTTTAGCTTTGTTGTTGTACACAGACATGTAATGGTGAGACAAAAACGTACCTTTGTGAACATAAATATGGAAGGAAACAAGGATTGGAGTGCATTGATGGAGTCGTGCGAATCATTTGTTTCCACACGACTGCATGTCACCAGCATTTGTATGCATACTTTACTTTTATAACCATGCGCATGTGTGTGTTTATGTCTTGTGGACAGTCAGTAAAGCTGTGGAGCTGAATAAGCAGCGGTCACCAAAGCTCTCTCAGCCAACCTTCGGCATCCCTGAAGTTTCTGACTCTTCGGCCTCCAGTTCTGGACGGAACCGGGCCAATCAGCTCAGCGAGGGGTCAGACACCAGCGCCCAGTCCATGTCTTCTGTCTCCTCCCTGGCTCACAGCCCCCCCACCACTCAGGCTTCAGATACGAGCGGACAAGAGTCAGACCCCAGTAAGATCTTCTCATTTATGTTCATCGACATTTTCAGAAAGTTTGAGGTGTGTTTTTAACTCTCTGCACGTTGATATAAATATATAAATATATGTGTGTGTGTGTGTGTGTGTGTATACATACAAATATATTGTTTTTCTCAAAAGCATTTCTTGTCTTTTGTAAAAGACATTGCAAATTTCAAATCAGATTTCAATACAACTCAAGGTCATGACAGTGTTCCAGCTTGATAAAGGAATAGTATTACCTTTGGTGTACTGCTGTAAAAGCTCTTTTTCAATATTTTCTTTCTTAAAATATTAGCTCTTGTATATTTTTTCTGAAAACTGAGACATACTAAGTGGTTTTTTATTAGGAACACTTAGAAAGTGCATAAAGATAATCAAATATATAATGGTGCTTTCTATAAAATTAGGTCTGTTTTTCTCTTAACAACAGAAAGTCTATCAACCATATATTATTTATATGCATGCAGTTCCTTCTACTCTGAAAGCTCTTGACAAGGTGCCATTCGTTTTGTAACTGGTGATGGTTTTAAAACGCATCATTCCAAACTATAGGAATGAAAATATAGGATGGCCTTCACTCTCTGAAAGGAGGGAAAGGCACTGCCTCTTGTTTATCTACAAGTCATTGATAGACAAATCTCCTTCGTATCTTAACTTTCTGTTAAAAATTAGACACACTATGCATAACACAAGGTTACAGGGCTATTTGACTTTAGAAACACCCCAAATTAATTCTTAAATAGATAAATTAGCTTTTCAATTCTTTGCACCAGCTAAAGGGAACCAGCTTCAAGAGCTGTTTAAATTAGACTTGTATCTATAGAAAAGTTTAAAGCCTTAAATGAAATGATGAGCCCTGTACAGTGTTCTTGTTTTAATTGACTCTGTTTTCTTTAAGCATTCTTTTTAATGTGTTATTTATTTGTTAAAATTCTTATTTTTTGTATCATTTCATGTTTTGACCTCAGGGCATAGCTGTAAAAGAGCTTGATGCTCAGCCGATTTTCCATGAATAAACAACGGTTAAATAAAAATAAAAAATGAAATAATGTCAGTTTTTTTGTCACTCAAAACAATTGGGGGAAAAAACACAAAAAAAGAAGAAGAAAGAGACTATCACAGTTGTTGATTTGTATTGACCAGTCTGGACAGGAGCTGCCAGTAGGGGGCTTCTTTGGATCCAAAACAGGATGCTGCAGCAGCATCACGTTGTTTCCAAACCGGTCGAGAACGTTTCTGTCATCATGATCTTGTGAAAGCAAAGCACTGCAGTTTTTAGTGGAATGTGCTCAACATTCATCAAGATCATTGTTAAGTTTGCACAAGTCAAAGCTGCCATTTACTCTTTTTTTTTTTTGGATCACTCCTTTACTCTACAGATGTCTCTCCGTTCTGCGTCCACCCCAGACTGGGTGATGGTCTTCAGTCTGGTGACCAACAGGATGGCTTCTCTAATCCAGCCAGCACCCATTTCGACTTCAGCCCCTCCAACCTGGAGCAGCGGGAGGAAGACCAGGAGGCTTTCAGGTATTTACAATTTGGATCTCCTCTTTGTGGTGGTCCAAGCGAGCTGGAGGTCAGGGGTACTGAGAAAACTCTACTAAATACTGCTTAAACAGTAAGCGTGTAGCAGTCATTGATGATAACAAATTATTATGTGAACTGGACGCTGAACATAACTTTCTTTGAGAGGAGTCTTTTGGGCTGTCAAACTCTTTTTCATCCTGGACCACATCATCACTATGGTTACCGTTAAAAGGCCTGTTATTTTTGATTTTCTTAACCAGCTATGTTGTTAGCTTTCCTGCTAGTCCCAGGACTCCGTCGTAAAATAATAATCTTTGTTTTTTAAAGTGATTTTTATTTAAGTATATTTATCGAATATAAAAATTCACAAATAACAAAATTTTCTCATGTAATCACTTTTTTTGGGGTTTGTTTTAAAATTACAAATTTTGCAATATCCCATCAGATTTTTGTAAAAATGTGAACTTTTGTGATAAAATTTTAAAAAAGTGCCCTTTTTTCTTTTTAACTAAAATCACAATCATTTTCTTGTAAAATCACAAATTTAAAAAAAAAAAGAAAAGAAGAAAGAAATGAAATTGAGTTGATTCCCACACTGTCCATAGCCCAGCATCAAAGGGAACATAAATCATTGTTCTCAAAGTGCTGGTCCCAGGTCAGGTCCAGATACACGGTGTCATTAAGAGCATCTGACCTTAAAAAAAAAAAACTTTGCCACACCAATATGCAGAAGACAACCTGGCAACCTCTAAAATGGAAAAACCAGAAGAAGATGCTTGCTAGTTTGTTTACCTCAAAAACTACATAATCCCCATGATGCACAAAAATCTATCCATAAGAAATGTACATGTCCAATGTGTGACAGTATTTGTACAAATGAATGACAAGGACAAAAGCTCTCATTACACCAGAACACCCAACATGAGTCAATAACTATGCATACATGAAAACAAAATTATACATTACTGCCTGTGTCCTATCAGGACCACAACTATTCATGGTGACAAAAACAAAATAAAATGTATTGGTGTTTAGTGCATTTGTAACCTTGTTGAGGTTTGACAAAGCACTTTCTGATGTGTTTTAATACTGATACAATACTACATTATGTAGATCATGAACAGATGCAAAAAATCTGAGACAATGTGGGGGTGTATTGGCTTGCTCAAGGACACTTCAACAGTTGGCAGAGCTGCACATCAAACCAACAGCCGACAATTCTGGCTGACTTACAGATTCTGGTGCAAACAGGATAATAACTACAGGAAATAGACACAGCATCAGTGTATAAGCCTGCATCTATACATGGTTAACAGCTTATAAACCCTTCCAGGTTTATTTTTTTAAACTTTGTGCCAAAGTATCCTTTTAAAGCAGATTCTGATCTGTCTTCACCCAGCAGCAGGATGGAGGTGCAGTGTGCGATGAGCTCTGCCGACACCCAGAGCGAAGACGACCAGTGGGGCGAGGCCGAGAGCGAGGAAGACCCTCTGAACTGGCAGAGACTGGTCAGTCGAGGCATCCTAGCAAGCTTAACGCCGAAGGAGATCAAACGGCAGGAGGTCATCAACGGTGCGTCACCGACGTTTACGACTTTGCCAAACTGTTTATCCCTTCACTTGAACGTCTCCATGTGTCCATCCGTCCTGCAGAGCTGTTCTACACTGAGCGCGCTCACCTGCGCATGCTGAAGGTGCTGGACTGTGTTTTCTGCCAGAGGCTGAACAGAGATGGCATCCTTCCACCCGAGGACATCAAACACATCTTCATCAACCTGGAGGAAATCATTCAGCTGCATGGTAACATCAAGCTTACTTTTGTAATTTAGTGTAAAATGTGGATTGGAACTTGTGTCTAATGCAACTGAAAGAAAGAAGGATGCCAACAAAGATGGGCCCTTTTGTTGATGTGTTACCTTTTCCAGCTTTTGTTTTTTGGACCATTAAGTTGACATGGATAGAGTTTCATGTCGTTATAGAGGATGAGGAGAAAAAAAGCAGCAATGGCCCAGAAGTTTCATGCAATGTGGCCTTGGGGCAGTGTTTTTCTTGCGTAAGCGGTGCTTTGTCTTCTTTTTGGCTGGCAGGAACCCTGCTGCTCAATATGTTTTATGGCAGTCTCTAAAATTAAAGGTTTAAACAGGATTATTTGCTTGCAGTGCCTTTTACAGCCTCTGTCCATGGCAGCGTGTCCCAGACCTCCAAGGGAAATCTGTAAAAGTGGAATTTATACACTTTGGAAAATAAATAATTCATTTTTGGATGCCTAACCTTTCAACTCCAGTGTTCCCAGGGTAGCTGCCTCTTTTCTCAGAGAAGAGTAAATTGTTCGCTTCCTGCTACAATTCACCTTCCACAAGATTATATTTTCATAATATTAAACCTTGGCCTATTATTTGCTAATGTAGTACATGATTGTCCCATGTTTATGTGTGAATTTCTGGTTGTTGTGTTCTCATTCACAGTGGGTCAAAACTGGAAAGTCGCTAGCTTTAAGTGCAGGATTCTTCTTCTCCTTTTTTTGGCTCTAGTTTTATTCACAGTAGTGAATTAAGTAGGGTAGAGAGAGAGAGAGAGGATGTGCTGTTGTGACACCTTCAACCACCTTCACTGATTCATAGAAGCTTACATGAATACAGTTAAGATGCAGTCCAACAAAAAGCTACACTTGCTGAATGATGTCTATATTACACCAGTATGACCACCGCCAAACATTTCATGGCAACAGATGTTATACGAGGTCCCCAGTGTTGAACGAGCAAGCCCCTCCTATTACATAATATGGTTTCACAAAAGAATATGGGATTTTCTAAACTTACTGCCAAAGAACTGCCATCATGTGATCTATGAGTAGTGTAGTGGCCCCAGCTGGGAGTAAAAAAAAAAAAGGCTATGCCACAGTGAAATGCTTCAGCAAATACTGATGGGAATCAGCGGCAGCAGAGTTAGAGGAGGTTAAAGAAAAGACTGGGAGTACCACAACAGATGTATCTGGAAGGCGTGACAACTGAAACATTTTTGTTGGTGTTATATTATGGCAACGTCAACAAATAGGTGGTTTTAGCATAACAAGATAAAAACAGCAAATGGTGTTAACGTAGCTGGTGGCACTGAGGCTTCCTCTTACTGTGTCCCACAGTTTCCATAACAGAACAAATGACAGCGATCAGGAAGAGGACTGAGACGTCAGTGATTGGCCAGATCGGAGATGATCTCTTGACATGGGTAAGACTGACTCTTCACACAGACAACACTCCTGTGGAATACTTTTGTAACTGTAGAAGAAATGGATCACTGCACAGCCTTGTGGGATACAATTTATTAAAAAAAAAAAAAAAAGCAATTTTGTTCTTACTTGACCCTATGTCTGCTCCGTGTAGCAATATCATTTTTGACCACAGGGTGGCAGCACCTGAAGAACGTGTGTATGTTGGTGTCCGAGGCTGATTTATACGTAGGCGTGGTATTCAACGTTTATCTGCTCCAGCTCACGTAAAATATACTTTATTTTTTCCGTTGCTATGTCTGAGCTACATAAGAGAAATAAACAAAAGAAACTCAGCGCTGCGAGCTACAGCGCTACAGAAAAAAACAAAACAACCCACACTGCCACCTAGTGGTTGGTGGTGAAATTACAGAATGACTCTGACACCAATGCAGAGTTAAAAACGCCAGTGACGGCATTACCTGCGTGCGTAGCCTAATCATGTAGCTTGACATATAAGTAGAAATCAACACACTCAAAAAAGTGCACGTTTAGCTGGACAGAAGACTAAGTTGGCGTTAGCAGCAGAACTGATCAGTTTGTAAAATGTAAAAGTGTTGACCAAAATACACACTGAAATTTTTTGAATAAACTAAATTAGTGTCACCACACTCTTCCAGCCTATCAGCATGACGTTATTTTCAATTAAGCAGAATCAGTCAAGGTCCAATCACTTCTTTGGATCACTGATGCAGTTTAACCAGGGCATCGGTGAATCCACTTTTATTTCATGCACAAATGCAGCAGCAGTATATGAAAAATTAAGATTCTACAGCTTGTAGAAGCATCTTTAGCTGCAAAAACTATAAATAATCATTTAGATTGATTGATCTAAACTGTGGCCAGATTTAAAGCCTGAGTCACAAAATGTCTTTTTTTTGTCTGCTGTTTTCAGTTCAGTGGAGAAGAAGAGGAGAAGATAAAGAGAGCGGTGGGAACTTTCTGCAGCAACCAACCACCTGCACTGGAGCTCATCAAGACCAGGCAGAAGAAGGACCAGAGGTTCAACTTGTTCATGCAGGTCAGCACAAGTTCCTCACCGCAGTCGAACTGACCAGTTGCAAGACTGTTTTTGACAGAACAGATGGAGGCAGACATGAGGAAAATGAAGAAGTCCCGCTCTCTACTCACTCTCATCATTGTTGCTCGGTCTCACCAGTTACAAGTTTTTATAAAGATTTCTAGTTTTCTTTAGTTTAGTTTCCTCTCCCTTGTTGCCCTTCCTCAGGATGCAGAGAGCAACCCTTTGTGTCGCAGGCTGCAGCTGAAAGACATCATTCCTGTAGAGATGCAGAGAGTCACCAAGTACCCACTCCTGCTGGACAATATTGCAAAATACACAGGTAGAAATATTACCAGTTTTACTGATTCTACTTTTTTTGTCCTGGAGTTCTGGGTTACGCTGGTTTATCTTCCCGCAGAAGATGGCGAAGAAAAAGGTAAGGTGAAGAAAGCTGGGGAGTGTTGTAAAAAGATCCTCAACCATGTCAACCAGGCTGTGAAAGAGGCTGAAAACAAACAGGTGCACACATACGAACATGCATAACATAGATTGTTGTATCCTATATGTTTTTAAATTTGCACTGCCTGAAATTTGCGTTTTGTTTTTTTCAACAGAGGCTAGAAGAGTATCAGCGAAGGTTGGACGTCTCGTCACTGAAGCAGAGTGAAAACCCTGTGATCCTGGAGCTGCGGGTGAGGAGGGTTGTTGAGGGTTATGACCTTTCACTGTGGACTTGCAATAGAAGCTGACATCTCTTTCTTTCTTTCTTTCTTCTTTTTAAATTGTTTGCAGAATCTTGATCTAACCAAGAGGAGGATGGTTCACGAGGGACCTCTCTCATGGAAAGTCAATAAAGACAAGACAATTGGTACATGCACACATCAGTATATGAGAATAACGTTTACTGTATAATCTTGACAGGGTGAAATACAACTACTTCGACTTGGGGCTACTTTAGGAGAACCTTTATCAACCTCTATCATATACAGTTTGAAACTAGAAGCTTCCTTTTAGTTTTATAGACATCCTCCGGACTCTGAGACTTCTGGGATGAACCGTCATGTAGACAAATCAGGGTGCCAGATCTTTTTTGTAAAAATATAGGTTCTATATGCACCAGACCAAAGACAAAGACTGGTATCAGCAACAAGTCCAAAGGTCAGGCTCTGGGATGGTGCATGATTTCATCAGACCTCTTGGAGAAGGTTATTTCCACTTCTGTGAGGGAGGCATCTATGCAGAAAAGTACACTGAGATTTTAGAGAGCAATTTTTCTACAGAGAAATCAAAGAAACAAAAAAACAGTTCTGCATACATTACAGTGGCATGACTAAGAAAGAGGAGAGTAAATGTTTACTGTACAGGTTCGCCTCTGTGGCAGATTTTAAAACCTTTCTATTTCATCTTTCCATATGGTCCCAGCTTTTGTATAATTGAATTATATCTTCTTTTCAGAGCTCTACACACTCCTTCTGGAGGACATCCTGGTTCTACTGCAGAAACAGGACGAGCGTCTGGTCCTCAAGTTTCATGGCAAGAATCTGGCCAGTGTTGCTGATGCCAAGCACATCTTCAGCCCCATCATCAAACTCAACACTGTCTTGGTTCGCGCTGTAGCGACTGGTAAGACCACAAGATAATTTCTGCAAGGATTTTTTTTCTTCCATTTTTTGCTTTTTAGTCCACAACTTTTTGTGTGGTAAATCAATGAATTTTTTTTAGAGGGGATGATGGTATAACTCAGCTAGTCCAGTAGTTCGTTCAAGTTTTTGAACAAATCTGATTGGCCAAATTATATATCTATATAGATAGTTTCTTTTTATTGAGTCTTCTTGGGAACATTAATTAAAAAAATAAAACAAAATTAAACACATTTAAAAAAAAAAAAAAGAATGGAAAAAAATTGCCATAAACACCTCCCCCTGGAGGTGTACAGGACTGCTCCAATGAGAGCTGAAGGTCCACAGCCGATGATGCCAACAGGACCGCATCCTCTGCAAAAAGCAGAGATGAAATCCTGACATAATTCCTCCTCTCCTTGACTGTGCCTGGAAAGTCTGTCCATAAACCTTATGGACAGACAAAGGGCAGCCCCTACAGAGTCCAGCTCTCACTGGAAACAAATCTGACTTGTGGCCGACAAACTCTCCCTCCGTTTGTACGGGGACTGGACCGTCTGCAGTAACAACGGGCCCAGTAGCTACTCCATTGTCTATTTGAATTATAACCCAAAATTTGAGTCAGAATTCAAAATCTTATAACCAAAACCCAGTCTCTGTGAGCGAGAGTTCAATCATCTTTTCTTTCTTGGTTACACTTCTTTTCTTGCCATCAAACCTTCCGCGTTTTGGAATTGCCTTTCTCAGTTGCACTTTTTGTTTTTCTGGATGCAATCCTGAAATGAGTGTCAAATCAGTGCCACATCAATCAACAGATGAGGAGGTGGAATACAGCTGAGATCTAGTAGCTTACTGGCTGCTGAATGACTCAGCACTTTTTACGTTGATGTCAAACGTCTGCTGGTAAATGCAGTGTTGCCATCTTAGCGACTTTATCGCAATATTTAGCGAGTATTCAGACCCCTCTAGCAACTCTTTTTTTAAAAAGCGACTGAGACAAATCTAGTTAATGTTTCTAATGACGTGAAAGCAGGTATCATTACTCTTCTCAACAAGCAGTGGGGTTTTCTGTGGCATCCAAAAGTACTCATAGTCTGCCAAATATGATTATTACCAGCTTCAGAAAAAAACATATCTTTCATCTCAAATGTTGGTCTTTTTACCAAAATGTGTCACAGGAAACTCAACTTTTGGAAAAAAAAAAAAAAAAGGACATAATACGTGTCCTTTCATGTGATGTTTTTTTGTGTGTACCATGTACATAATGTGTAAATCTAATGCAAGATATTTTGTCACATCAGACAACAAGGCTTTCTTCGTTCTGTCCATGTCGGAAAACAGGGCACAAATCTATGAACTGACGGCTCAGACGGTTTCTGACCAGAGAATGTGAGTCTCTCGCCAAAATCGATGCCATACTTCATCACGTCATCTGTTTTCACACATCTCACCTCGCTGCATCTCATCTCTGTTCATCCAGGTGGCAATGTCTGATCACTCAGTGCGCTGACGCCATGAAGGCCAAGTCTCACAACAGTGACAGACATCCAGCTCAGACCCAGTGAGTGCACTGATACCCCCACTGTGCTCACTAACCATGTTTAATCTTTCATTGCTTACAGCGTAATTGTGTTTCAGAGCTGAGCGGGATGCCATTGAGATCATCAATCGTGAGATGCCCAAACCGAGCACTGAGCCCAACAGAACGTCAGGTGGAAGCGTCCACTCTTCAGGTATATAAAGACTTAAGTCTAAAGCATTTGATGTCTAACCAAGATAGTGCAAACCTAGTTCAAGGTGTCATGTATTCTCAGTGTAGTTTTTCTTTCTCCTAAATATGGAACATGATGCTTTTAAGAATGCAGTTTAAATATACATTTTTTTCTTTTAATTTAACTCCCAGATAAAGATGCTGCCTCTTCTCCTGGCATTCAAACTCCCATCAACCCTTTTGATGGCTTGAAATCAGAAGACGAGGAAGAGGAGGTGCCTGTTGCAAGCAAACAGGGGAATGAGGATGAAGAGGAAGAGGAAGGAGAAGTGGATGAAGCAGAGCTGGAGGCTTTCTTGAATGGGCAGCTGGCAGACAGACTGCTGCAGGAAAGATCTCGACAGGGCATTGCAATTGAAGATGAGGACCACGCTCTGTTCAGCACCCCCTCGTCCAAAGCTGAAGAGGCTCTACAGACGTGTAGGTTCTTCTCATATCCACAGAGATGGTTTTAGCCCTGAGCTGTTTTTGCTTTTTTCTTATAAAAGCCTGTGAATAAATGGCATTGTTCTTCTGTTCCAGTGGCAACGCTGAAACAGGCTCTTTTCACCCACATGATGAGCAGAGAGGCAGAAGAGGACGCTGGGGAGAATAAGCGGAGCGGGGCTCCAGAGGATCAGCTGAGTGGCTCTCTGTCTGGGACCCCCGAGGGGACCTCTGCTGCGTGTGACGAGAACAGGGCCCCTGAAAGTTTAGAGAAAGATGACCCACAGCTTCCCTCTGCACTCACAGGCTCATCTGAGGCAACTGAACGTAATGGTGAGAGAGGAACTTTTCTGAAGTACTGCTGCTTTTTTTGGAGCATCTCACCTGATTTGCTTCCCCAAATAGGTGGTTTCATGGTCCTGAATTTTGAAGGCTGTCCTGAGGACAGCAGTGCAGAAAATGACGTCGAAGCTGATGTCAGGATCGACATGAGGAAATTGCTGTCCTCTTCCTCGCAGGCAGGAGGTGGTGGCCCCAACCTCAGTAGGCAGCTGATGACCCACCTGCGCCTCCTGCAGGCTGATCTGCAGTATCTGAAGGTACTGGCTGACTCATGGCCAGTACTGCTTTTAAAGTGGCCTACTTGCGCTTACTTTCAGAAAACCAACACGTAGTGGAAACACCTTAGCTGGAGGTTATCGGTTATGGTATGGAGAGTCTCTGTAACAGCTATGCAGAGCTGGAAAAAACATGGCATCTATACCAGTTGTTAATGTGTCTCCATGACCAGGAATGGCTCCACAACAAGAATTTTTTTGTGGTCCTTTTACAAGACCAAAAGACGTCCCTGGCATGAGTTAGGTACTCACAGGAGCCCTAAAAAGCTGCTGCATGTGTTTACTCTGTGCTGACTGTGCAGTTGATAGGACATGACGTTGCTCAGCAACTCACTGTCCTCTTATGATTTTAAGGATAAGGATATTCAAAGTTATTTTCATTTCTTTAAATGTTTTTCACATTCCTGTTGTATAATATATGACTGATGTCCTGACTGATGAAGACATTATGAGTGTGTGTGCTTGTGTGTGTAAGGCTCTGAATAAATATTGGATGGCTGATGTCCACCTAGTTTTCACACTCAACTAAACCATCCAAACCCTTGCAGACAGCAGAAAACATCTCTTCATTAGCAAATGAATGCCAAAAACAATGTTTCTACCAGGAATAAACTGTAAATGTAAGGCCTATGATCTTAAAAAGAAAATATATTTAAAAAAATATTGCAGTGTCTTGGGCTTTTGCTTAATTTTGTCTTAAGAAACAAACCTTACATGAACTTTCTTGAATCACAGGAATTCTAAATGAGGAGTCATTCTAAAGGATGAAAGTTTAATCATAAAAATATACGGCTGAATATGCAATTTTGCCATAGAATCTCAAAGAAGGCCAATGATGGTTTGCAGTAAATTTAAACACTGTTTGTCCATACCCGTGTACTGACCCCTGCCTTTCAGGATAAGCGCCATCTTTGCTTGTAAAAATGCCTCCTGAGCCGCTCACCACACTGACTTCTGCTGCAATCTGTTGATTTCAGGACGTGGAGATGAAGTACAACGAACTGCAACAGTTGCAGAAAGATGTGGCTACTGACTCAGAAAACAACAATGGTGTGTTTCTTCTCCCTCAGTCATCAGACTTTCATCCACGCTGCACGCACATGAATGTTTGGCTCATTTTGTTTTTTTTTTCGAGAGCACATCTCCAATGCTGTGTTTGGTCTGTTTCAGATGGGATCCAGTGATGACAGAACTCCTTGCTCTCTTTGTTCACATCACTGCCTGATCACGTTCCACTGGAGGCACCCTTTACTTAACACTGCTGTTGCCCGATAATTGAGCCTCGATGATCCTATATCAGTGTCCTCGTCAGGATTGCCTCACCATAAACTCCATTAACGAGTAGGAGCAAAAGAGGAATATCATGGGATTTTACCCATGGACATTTTTGTTATTGTAATATTAGTCAACTGTATAAATTATCTGAAACACTGGATGTATGAAATGGAAAAGGGGGGGATTTGAGGTTCATGTCACACAGATTTGAAGCAGAGTGGTGAAGAGGCTCAGGGCTGGATCCACTAAAGGTTTGCGTGTATAAAAACGAGTGCAAACTCAATGCAGACGCAAAAAAAAAAATGTACAAACTGATTTACTAACTTTCAAAGGTGCAAAATATCGCGTCTGCATCCAGTTGCTACGTCTGCTGCAATGAATTTGCAATATGGGGTGTTCACACGCAATTGTGCGTGTGTTTTGGAGGAGAACATGTAAATATATTAATTTAACATCCGCAGTGATTTGTCAAACCTGAACACAATTTTGTCTTTTATCACAATTTTATCTAAATTTAACACATTTCAAAATGAGGTGCAAAGAGTCTGCATGCGTAATTCCGCACACATGGCTGTGGTTATTGTCAGAAGAAGGAGACATCAAAATGAAGCAAGGAGACCCAGAGAACACATTATTCAACCCCCGTGTGAACATTTTTGGAATGAACGAGGAAACAATCATTAAAACATGTCGCTTATCCAGCATCTCCATTTTGGAGCTGTTGGACGAGAAGGAATCAACCAATACCAGCAAAGCTCCTGTCAAGTTTTTACTTTTTAGCATCATTCCAGCATATGGTAGCTGTTACAGTAGGGACCTCCCAATCCTGTTTTTCACATGTGCTGTCCGAAGTCCTAAATGCCATGTGGCACCGGATGGCCAAAGTTATTAGGTTTCAACACACTCGGCAGTTATTGAATGAAACCAAACAAGGCTTTCTCTTCTCTTCTCTTCTCTTCTCTTCTCTTCTCTTCTCTTCTCTTCTCTTCTCTTCTCTTCTCTTCTCTTCTC
>JBAMYA010100584.1:0-20490 GCA_037176975.1 Arrhamphus sclerolepis | reverse complement strand
TCTTCACACCAAGCTGCTTACCTGTTGCAGATTCAGTCTTCCCAGCCTGGTGCAGGTCTACAATTTTGTTTCTGGTGACCTTTGACAGCTCTTTGGTCTTGGTCATAGTGGAGTTTGGAGTGTGACTGAGGTTGTGGAGAGGTGTCTTTTATACTGATAACCAGTTCAAACAGGTGCCATTAATACACGTAACAAGTGGAGGACAGAGGAGCCTCTTACAGAAGAAGTTACAGGTCTGTGAGAGCTTGTTTGTAGGTGACCAAATTCTTGTTTTTTTCACCATGATTTACAAATACGCTCTTTAAAAATCAGACAATGTGATTTTCTGGATGCCTCACTGTATATTTTGAAACTTCTCCTGCATCAAAGTCAGTGATATGATGCTTCACTGATAAGAAGAGCAGGTTGACAGAAAATTGTAACTTAATTCTAAGAAAATAAAATGCTGTTCTGACAGTGTTTCATAAAACATTTGATTTTATGAGACATAGAAATCTCACTGTGTCAGAAAATCACAGCTAGGAGTTAAATCAGGCTGGGACTGAGCCAAGGTACACATGGTTGTGGTCTTTACTCACTGGATATTTAAGTTCACATATCTGCAGATGTACATATTTTCTCAACCTGACAGATGTGCAAAGGCTTAGTTTTCTGGATCTGGATCCCTGAGCTGTTTGAACATATTGGGGTGGAGGATGCAGTCCTCTATTTGTTCTGTAGGACCTACTCATAGTTTAAATATCAGCTGTTCAATATTGATTTCATTCTAAATCTTTGCAAAGGAATCCGCCAACACAAAAAAGGGGTGCACACAAATCAGTACACATTCTCTTAATACAGCACAATTAACATGGCATTGAGCGTGCATGTGTAAGCACATCACTCTGCTCAAGTAGACCACTTTTAATATGATGAGTATAAACAGGCATGAGAAACTGCTCATCCAAACAAAGCAAAATGGCAAAAACAAGCAGAAAAAAGAGAAATTTCACAGTGTTTGAAGTTGAAGACAGAAAACATATTTTATTTGGTACTTTATCATCTGGCAATTAGTAAATGGAAAAAAATCTGTCAATGCAGTGGGCTGAGAAAAAAAAGTGAGTCATAAAGATGGAGGTGGAGAGCTGCTGAGCGACATTGTGTAGGACGCCACATGCAGAACATCTTGTCAGCATGATATAGTTTTGACTGTCTTTCTCATTCACGTTTCTGTTCGTGCTTTCAATTCTTGTTGTCAATAATTACTGAACTCTCATTTACAGAATTCTGAGGTTTTACTCTCTGATTCAGAGCTTTGGTTCTCAGATTTTAGATTTTAATTCACCCTATATCTGGTGCTGGATTTAATTCACATGTGCAGGGATATAAATACTTGATGATATCTAATGCTTGGAACTTAACTGCATCGCCCCCAACGGACAAAACTTAAGAAAGGTTTGCCTGGAAGACGATATAGTCTCATGTACATTTCACTTTTGGTGGGGATACTGGGGAAGGTTGTAACATGGGTCAATTGTGACACTTTTAATTTCTCCAATCAGGACAAGTTATAAATCACAATTCATTTCACATAAGCTCAGTTTGGTATGTAAGCGTCATGCTGAATAAAATTACAAGTTTAAGACACTGTTAAAAGTTCTGCTGCTGGGCCAGGAGGATCAGCACACAATAGAATGTGTTAGAGAAACCAACCTTGATCATCTGTGAGGGATCAATCAGAACTACAAACATCACAATTTAAGCTTTCCTGGAACCCCTGACTTGTCTTTTCTACTCAGACCTTTAGCAACATCCTTCCTAAATTGCTCTGTCAGTGTCATCTGCTGTGACATTCAGTGAAGGAACCAGCTCTGAATTGGCTCTAGCACCAGCCCATTACCATACTAGTTCTTCTGGACGTCAATGCTGCTTTTCACACAATAGATCACGGCATTTAACTGTACAGAGAGCACATTTTCAGGATTAAAGGAACAGCACTATGGTGGTTTAAATCATAACTATCTGACAGATTCCAGTTCATTCATGTTAATGATGTTTCTTCCCCCCAGATGAGGGTCTACATGGTGCCTCTGGGAAACACAACACAAATTTTAATTATCATGCTGATGCTACATAGCTGTATGACTCTACCAGACCATTACTTTTAAATTCTGCTAATGCTGAGATAACTGCAAACACCTTAGGAATGGATTCACCGAGTTTACTTTGGTCTCCAGTACGAATTTGGGGAACCTCTTGGTTTATTGTTCTCATGCCATTTAAATATCATATAAGGCCACTGGACTGCTTTGTAGTTAGAGTAGGCGGCACATAAAGAGGGGCTGTAGTCCTCCTTCAGAAATCGCAGGTTGAACGATCTTTTCTGTGTCTTCCTTTCTCTCTACCCTGGTTTCCTGTCTGCTCACTGCCAATAAAGTCCACTAGAGCCAAAAGTGCCATAAAAAAAATTAAAAAAAAAACAACAACAAAAGAAGTAAATAATATATAAATCAGAGTCATAAGACAGCCTTTTTCACCTCTGTAATATTGAAAAGATCTCACAGTGATGAGAGGTTGATGTGATGAGGATTCTTCTTAAACTGGCTTCCCATGAAATTTAGAATAGATGTCAAAATTCTGTTACGCACACAATGACCAAACTCATTATTACCTATGAAACTTAATAACACAATATGCCTCTAATAGAGTTCTCCACTCTCGGAGTGCAGGTTAGCTTGTTGTTCCTAGAATATCTTAAAGCAGAGTGAGAGGATGGCCTTTTGTTATGATGCACCTCTAACCAGCTACCAGTTTAGGATAAGCTAACAGACAACTCCTCCATCTTTAAAAATCAAGCTTAAAAACCTTGCTGTTTAGTAAAGCCAATAGTTAGTCTAAACCATGTTGTGCTAGGACCAGTACTCATACCTCCAGTTATAGAAATGGTTAAAGCCAGGCTTGTCTTCAACACAGTCATCCTCTTAGCTGTTGCACCTCTGTTGTTATTGGATCGGATACTTCTGGGTCAACCAAGGGACTACATCTGGCTTGCAAGGGAACTAAGGAACCACTGACGCATTGCTGCACCACATTCCAAACAGATTGTTCAAACCATTGGAAATTTATAGGATTTATTTCTGCAGATTAAACCACCCAGGAGTAGTATCTGTACAGTGCTTGTCTATGAAAAACAAATGACCTTTTCCTGACTACATGCAAAATGGATTCCACAGGATTTTGTCTGCAGCTTCCACGGTAGTCCTACCTGTGTTTGTTGTACTCTGAGTGTGAACTGAAATTTAAGGTGGGGCCTAACTGGTTCATTTTCTAATGTGAGGCATGTGTTTCTAAAAATGTAGCTTTAAGTCAGTGTTTTTGCACATCAATCCACAGAAGTACAAACCTTCAGCTGCCACGGATTCAGACTCCAGACTCCAGCACAGTTGTACAGGGAGGCGTGCAGATGCGTATGAAGAACCCTCAGACATCTGCAGACCGCCTGAGTCAGTCTAAATCCATGGTCCTGCAGGACTCCGACCTCCCTCAGAGACCTGTATGTAGACTTCAGAGAACCACTGTCCCACATCAGCACAGTTCACTGTTTCATTAACCCTTTTCTTCTTCAGATCTCTCGGCATCGCAGAAATCAGTCTCAGCACCTGTCAGGAACTGCTGCTGTTGAGCCGCTGGTGAGTGGAACACTTCAACGTTCTGGCAGTCGAGGAGAAACATTAAAACCCAAATATTTAATATTTCCGGTCTTAATTGGTGGGGAGTTACTCTGAGTTACTCTGAGAATTCCATGTGTTTTCCAAAAGTGGTAGTATAGTTGATACTACCACTTTTGTTAATAGTAGTTAGATATTTAAAACAAATTATAATATTAAATGCTTAATGTATAGATTTTTTATGGGGTTTCTGGGTATAATAATATGTCATCCGCATAAAGGCTAATTTTATGCTGACATCTAGTGTCTTGAATTCTTTTAATTTTGGGGCTTTGTCATATTGCTGCTTCAAGTGGTTCCAGTTTGTTTTTGAGGTTTTAAATGGATTGATGATCTTCATCTTTATCTTTTTGTCAAACCACTGAGGTTTTCTAGTCAGATGTTCCTGTGTGCATGTTCCAGAGCCAGACTCAGAAATAGAGGCTTTTTGACAGGAAACGCTGCGAACTTATCCAACAATGAAGACGTATGTGTCTGTTTGCAGGTGGACTTAAAAGGAGAACATCTTAATGTGGCTAAAATCTCAGAAGGTGGTAAGAAGCAGAGGAAGAATTGGTCTTTGATGTGGGCTGTGCTCACCTCAGACCAGCTGCTGCTCTACAAGGAAAAACAAGAAACTGGTTTGGTATGAAAACAAATAATTTCTTTTCAGTTCTAACACCACTTTTAATGCTTAGCAGACAAATCAGGGAGAGATAATATACAGGTGGCCCTGTGCACCATGGGAGAACCTCTAGCAGTCTAGGACTATCGTGGCATATCCATCCATCCATCCATTAACTTACACTTATCTGAGTTCATGTTACGGGGGCAGCACCTTGAGCAAAGAGACCCAGACCTCCCTCTGCCTGGCCACTTCCTCCAGGGGAACACAGAGGCATTCCCAAACCAGCTGAGTGCTATAATCTCTGCATCTTGTCCTGGGTTTGCCCCAAATCTGTGTCAAATTGGCTGTTGTTCTATGCATGGCAGCCATTAACCAGATGTGGCATGATAGATGGATGGGTGGCTAGATCAGTAGATAGGGGGTGGGCCTAATTGTCCAAGATGGACAGCAGTTTGTTCAGTGTGCTCCTGTCTCTGATGTATCCAGACCCTGTCCAGTACCTTACCTATCAGTGTGTCAAACCTGCTGGCATCCCTGGTACTTATGCTGATTTTCTTTTAAATTTATCTTTGCATTTATTTTATGTTTATGTTTTATTCTCTCTCTATTAATATAAAGCACTTATTGCTGAAATGTGCTATGCAAATAAACTTGCTTTGCTTTGCAAAATTAGCTCCAGATGCTCAGGAGCGGTCCTCAGAACAGAGGCAGTTTTCGTTTTGTGTTCATTCAGTCTCTTTCAGTCTCAGATGCTGCTAAGCAGGGGCATTACCAGGATTTCTGGGCCTCGTGAAAAGACAGCACAAATTCAGTATACAAATTTAGGCCCATCAAGGGCCTCCAAATCTCTTTTAGCCCTTTTAGGTAGTTAGTTATGCTTTTCCACCCAACACAATGCCCCCGCTGCTCCCCCCAACAGATGACAGCAGTTAGGAAAGTACCGGTACTCATCACAACAGACATTTAGAAGATATGCAACATCTTGCTGCAAACACTGAAGGACATAAGCCTTTTGAAGAAATGAAGTCTGCTCTGCCACTTTTTGTAGACAGCATCAGGGTTTTTGTCCAGGTAAACACTGACGTATTTGTACTCAACCACCTCCACTTCTTCTCCCATGATGGAAATACTGTTGGACTTAATCCTGATTCTCCCAAATCCACAGTCATAATATTTGTCTTGTTCACATCCAAGATGAGATGATTTCTGAACAATACCATAAAGCGGTCCATCACTTCTTTGTACTCAGTCCCTTGTCTTTAACTGATTCACCCCATAATAATTCCAGATAATTAATAAGATAATTAAATTGTACAGAGTGAAGAGGAGTGATAAAAGTACAGTCCCCTGTGGTGTTGACCACACAATTCACAGACACACAATCATTCGGTTTCACAAACTGTGAACTGTTTTCAGATAGTCAGTAATCCAAGTGATTGCTGAGGCACCTGCCTGTGTCTTCTGGTAACTTGGTAAGGAACTTGGCTGAGGTTGCAGAGGTGCTATAGAACCCGACATAGGTCTGTTCTGCACAGACTTTCTGGACTCTGGGACTGACATGATCTGGACTTGCAGCCTTGTCCTGGCTCTCTCCAGCTGCAAATTCAACTGACTGCTAGAGACAGAGAGATGGGAGGGGGACAGAGCCCCAGCATCTCCTTGATGGTTATAATAATGGGGCAGCAGCAAGCACCATGATGGAGGTGTAAGATGGGACAGGAAGGCTGTGGGAGGTCTGCTTGGCTTGTTGCGGGAGAGTAGGATGATTCAACAGCTTTCTGGTCTGGGGGTATGCTAACTCTGACATTGTGTCTGCCTTGTGTGTATGCAGAAACCTGGAGGTAAGACAGATGTGGTTCAGCTGTGTGGGGCTGTTATTGAGTGGACAACAGAGAAATCCAGCAAGAAACATGTCTTCCAGGTAATGAACCTGTCAGTCTTTCCTCTGAACATCATTTATGGTGAAGACTAGTTTGCAACTATGTGACTTCTGCTAATCCCATAAAAAAAAGAGTTGTAGATATTGCCAAAACAAAGTGTTAGCTCCTCAGAAGGCTCTGGTTTCATCAGCAGTTTATTTATTCCAGCTCACAACTAACACAGGAAGTGAGTATCTCATCCAGGCTGACATTTTCTCCACTGCAAGCAAATGGTTTGACAACATCAGAAAGGCTGTTGACACATCAGTAAGTAAATCTCACACAAGACTGAACACCTGTGCTAATTTCTCTCAGACACAAAAATTCCCATGCAGCAATCGCTGCGTGATGTTGACTTCCACCTTTTTTTCCGTTCAGACTAGAGAAGACAGAGGCATTTCTCTACAGAGATCAAACAGCACAGAGTACCTGCCCAGACACAGCTCCCTACCTGGACATGGCCTCGCCTCCCCAAACATGAAACAGCGAAACCCAGCTCACAGACGCTCCATCAGTAAGTTCTCACCTAGTTAAGCAGATTTAAATCACACTCCAAAGCACATTTTTAATCATTTTAATTCAATTCATCTTTATTTGTATAATGGTAAATCACAACAAAGGTTATCTCATGGCCTGTTACACAGAAGACAAGTCCAATTAAAGACAATTAGATTCAGTTCAATAAAATTCAAATTCTGATTAATTAAAAAAATAAAATTTCAGAGAGTGGGAATGTTTCTAAGTGTAATTTGTTTATATAATCAAGAGTGGACACCTTTAATAATATGACCACACAGCTTCAGGGGCTATGTTAATCACATGCTGAATGATAGTTAGCCACATGCTAACTATAATTGATGCAAAGTGTGCATACAGTTTTTATATATAACGTAAGGAGAAAAAAGATGAATGAATGACACACCACTGTAAGCACAAGTTTATCAATTTAACTTTATTTAGGAAATGTAATAGTCTACATTTGAAAATCTTTTCATAACACATCTATGTTTATTTTTACCTACAACACTCGTCAAGAACTGTTCTGTACTGACTGGGAACATAGGTGTTCATTTTTGTAGGCGAACAACACTGATCATCAATGGCAATTCAAAACCTTTGTAATTCATACCTGCAAAGTAAAGAAACAAAAGGCAAAGGAATGAAAAAAGTCTGACTGCTATGTTCTGGATTCAATAAGACATTTTCGCCCATTTTTACAGTCTATTCTCTGTAAACCCAACATTCTCTGTAAACTAGCAGCTTGTGATCTCATACACAAACACTTTTTGGAGTTATTAGTAAGAAGATATGACCATTTAGGAGTTGAAGGATCAGACTTTCTTCTTCATGACTTAAGCAGACTTATAAACTCTTCCTTGGGTCATGAGCACAAAAGTCAGACCTTGAAAATAAAAAAATAAAAAACAGGAAAAGAAAAAAAAAATTACCTGGCCCCACAACTGCTGGAGGTGGAAAACTGCTGTTTAAAAATAATGAATATGAAAATATAAAAATGTGAAAAATTATGAAAAATATGATGCATTAGCAAAGGTGGTAACTGGTCTGACACATCTACAACTAGAAAAGCACTCGGAGAGCACAGACCTCAGCCAAGTAGCACAGTTCCCCCACATGTTGTGACTTACACCCAGAAGTATTACTCCTACATTTATTTTATTATATTGGATTCCTTGACCATGTAAACATACACTTACCAACTGGAATTGCATTGATATCATTATTTGTTCAATAGTTATTCACAAAAATGGACATAGATACATCAAATCTGTTAACATACTTCTGTTTCAGCAGACTGTCAGCTACAATTTGGTGTTAGTTGCATGTCTGTATCTTCATTTGTTACCTCACAGTGTTGAAAAAGATAATAACCCCCGACTTTTTTCATGTTCCTTATCTTAGTATCCAGAATATTGCCAGGATCCGGATCATACTTTTACACATTATTGATGCTGTCATGACCACGTCCCGTATTTTTTTTGCCATGCATTCAGAGCATTTATTGTGGAGATCTATACACATATCCTGAAAATAGATCCAGACAGTGATCCAGATCGCTTTCAAATTTGTTTGCTGTCCAAATTTGGACATACCCTGGAATTTTTATGAAAATCCTTCCATAACTTTTTGGGTTATGTTGCAAACAAACAAACAAACGGACAAACCAACGGCAGCAAAAACATAACCTCCTTGGCGGAGGTAATTATTCCACATTATTCCATGTTTGCCTTCTTTTGACAGATATGTTCAGCAGCTCAAAGCTGAAACACAGCGCTTCAGACAGCGCCGACAAGAATGGAGTGAAGAACAGGCTGAAGAAGTTCATGACCAGACGTCCATCCATGAAGACGCTGCAGGAAAAAGGCCTCATCAAAGGTTCTCTCCTTCCTCAACTGCTCAATATAAAGATTTTCTGTTTCTTCTGAGATGTTGAGCTCTCCGTCTTCACAGTGGTCACACTGGTCATGTTAAAAATGCCATCCAGTTGACCATTGTTAATCATTTCAAACACATACCTGTTGATTAATTCCCACTGGAAAGTTGCCAGAAACCTGAGAGCCATTGACATCTGTACATGCTCCAAGATGGAGCAGTTCTGGCCGGTCAGTTTTTGCAACACTGGACCCAATAGCAGATAGATCAAAGAGCACTCTATATTAGCCAGTCATCTGCAGGAATGTCAATTCAGAGTCAACCTTACTCCTACAATCTATGCTCTTGTGGTGGGAGCAGTATGTGGTTTAGCACTACCTTGCTGAAATATGCAAAACCTTCCCTGACAGAGATGTTGTCTGGATGGGAGGATATGTTACTCTTAAACCTTGATGTACTTGGCATCATTGATGGCGCCTTTCCAGATAAGTAAGCTGCCTACACCAAAGGCACTGCACCACCTTTCTGAAACTGGAGTTATACTTATGTAACAAGTTCAGAATTTGGATGCACCTGTGCCAAGCTCAAGTACCATGGGCCAATCCAACCTGTCATCTCATTTTATTTGCCCAATGAGGGGGTGCAAAGATAGTTACAACGACTGCTTTATGCTTCCATGTCAAAGCTACGTCATAGGTACAGTGTGAACCCTATGGTGTTGCTACGGCGTAGGCTGACGTGCACCTCTCTCCAAATATTACCGCATGACCACAAAAAATCTGGTTGGTAGATTCTTCGCTTCACTGTCTTTAAATTTCTGCCAGTATTTCTTCTTCATCGTTTTCAAGCCGGGCAGAATGATAGTTTGTAAAAATGGCTGATACTCAACATTTATCAGCTCCAACTGAGGTGAAATATACTTATATACTTATACTTGTTCTTGTTGGTCCGTTGCTATGTCTGAGCTGCATATGAGAAGTAAACAAGAAGACTCGGCACTGTGAGCTACAGCGCTGCAGAAAAAGCAGTTGGTGGTGTAGTTACAGAACGATGCAAACAAGAAGTATAAATGCCAGAGATGATGTCACTTCTACACAGGAGCATAAATCAGCCTTTGAAAACCCATTAAATTCTTCATTACTACCCCATACCATATCCCAATACTACTGCTATCCCACAGCTACATCTCCAATTAAGCCGTTTCCTACAGAAATGTTATACTTGTCCAGTCAAAATTTGCATGTGGCACCATCTGAGATATAAATCAATTGAAAAAGTCCTATTTGAGATCATTTTTTTTCTATTGGTTTGTTTGATTGTGTGTTTTTACTTTTGGACAATGGCAGTGCACTAGTTACACTGTTAATGTTAAAGCTTCAACACCAGGCTAGGAGCTAAATATGTTAACGTGAACAACCAGGAAAGGCATCAAAAGGTGCACAATTTTAAAAAAAAAAAAATTACAGCAACAGTTACAGCAAAACCTAAAGCAGCCAGGGAGCTAGCATGGAATCTGACCCCAACTCTTTAGGAAAACATCCAGCTACAGAGCAAAGTCTTGATGGATGTCATCTGTTTGAACTTTCTCAGATCGAGTCTTCGGCTGCCACCTGCTGACTCTCTGCAAACGGGAGGGAACCACCATTCCCAGTTTTGTCCAGATGTGTCTGGATGCTGTTGAGAAGCGAGGTATGTTCTCTCAAAGCTGGTGAATAAGTTCCTCATAGAATAGAACAGAACAGGTGATTTATGTGAGGGAGGATGGAGAACAGACATCTGTATAAGTAAGTTCCCTCTCCTTTAATCAGTTGTTGTTTTCTTTTTCCTTTTTGTTTTGGGTCAAAAAATAAATAAATTGCCTCGGATGTCCAACTGTCTTAAATGTTCTCTGCTTGTCTCATCAGTCTCACTGAACAACATTGAACTCCAAACTGGTTTTGAAATTATTTTCCAACCCTTTCCAGATCAATGCATGGCAGCAGCTGCTTCTATCTGACATTATTTTATTATTTGCTTTTATGGAGGTCTGCACACTTGCTGATTATCAGTTAATCTGTTGATTAGCAGTACCTGGCTGCAACTCAAATCCTATGGAAACGCAAAGGGTGTATTTAGGATTGACTACATGATTTTTTTTTTATCCTCCAATTTTAATTAATAATGTGATCAGATGATCAGATTATCTTGTCATGTTTTTGCACAAGCCCTCACAAAAAAGGGATGAATAGTGGCTCTGAGGGCCACTGGATAGCCCAGTGGTTGAAGCAGGCGTCTGATATACAGAGGCTTCAGTCCTCTTGCAGCAGCAGGTACAGTTCCTGGTCTGCGACCCTTGCTATGTGTCTTTCCCTTTGTTTGATCACTGTCAATAAACACCAGTAGTGCCCCCCACCCCACACCTGCAAAAAAAAAAGTTTAAAAAAAGGGGCCACTGGTTAGTTTAGTCATTTAAGCAGGTGACTCGTGCCGAAGCTACAGGTTCGACTTACAGCCTGCAACCCCTTGCTCCACGTCTTCCCCATTCTCTGCCCTATCGTCCTGTTTTGTAGTTCTCGTGGTTAGGGTTAGGGTTAACCCTGGCTACAAAAGCTCCAAAAATCTTCATCTGGTTTCATAAATAAATACAGCTGTGTGTCACCAGCACAGAAAGCATGTATATAGTGAACAGGATTAGCTCTAACACTGAACACTGTGCGACAACGTAGGAGACCCATGTCTGGGTGGAAGAAACATCATTAACATGATTTAAAGACCTCGGACCTAAACCTCTTTCTGCCCCATTTTCCTGTCTCTGCACTGTAAATGAGGGCCACTAAAGCCACAAAATCATTTTCTTAAAAAGCGGGGAGGATCTAAGTTTTACTCATGACTGTATTACATGGTTTGCTTTTACAACTCAACCATTAAAATAAGTGTAAAAGGACCCAGTATAGCCAGTATGTGAAGATCTGCTGGCTGGTTTCAGTTTCTGCTCTCCTCCATTTATCTCTAAATAAACGCTGGTGCTATTTTCAGGTCTGGAGGCTGATGGCATCTACAGGGTCAGTGGAAACCTAGCCACAATTCAGAGACTACGCTTCATTGTTGATGAAGGTCAGTTCATAGAAATACTTCCTGACTACAAACCTTTGCACGTTTACAGATGAAACATGCTTGAATGAATTCATTTGTTGAAGTTAAATTGTTTCTACTGGAGTGGTGTCAGGTTAATGATTCTCTCTCTCTCTGTTTCATGCTGCCGATATCACAACTGATAGGTCACTGATTAGAAAACTGATAAATCTACTGGTGTTTGTGATATTGAGTTTTCTTTAATTTGGTCAATAAAGAAAGGTAATTCAATATAAATGTCGTTATGTGCAGTATTAGAGAGGGGAGGAAAAGCAGTTAAGCATCATGTTTAAACCCCTCAGCAGAAAATCTTGGGAGGATACTATGAGTGAAAGAAGGCACGGAACGATATGGTTTCATGGTGTTATAATAATCCTAATAATCACTTCTGGGTTTTCATGGCTAGACAGAGAAATGTGCGTAATTAGGTTGCATGCTCTGGCCTGGAGGGAGGTGAGATGTCTCTCAGTTTCAGGGCTTCATCATGTGTCAGTAAGATACTGTTGTCCTTTGGGCAACTTCTGTAATCTTTGTACTTATGCTTAAATTCATTGTGATATCCCATCTCGGGGTGCACTCAGCATGATCTGCAACTTGCTGTCTGACCTCTTGAATGCAATGTAGACTTCATGAAACTTAAGGAGATCTTCTAAGTGTTTATGTTCAGTCTTACCTAGAGATATCATGATAGAAGACTCTGCCAATGTGCTGTCATGCAATATAGTTGAGCGTTTTGAATGAATATAAAGAATGTATTTTTTCTACAACAGATACAATGAAATATACCATGACAGGAGCAGCAGCACGTTGTCAAGAGAAGCATATTCCATGATTTTCTATTTATTTATTATTTGTCTAAACCTCCAGAGGAGGACCTAGACCTGGAGCACAGTCAGTGGGATGACATCCACGTCATCACCGGAGCCCTCAAGTTGTTCTTCCGCGAGCTGCCAGAGCCGCTATTCCCTTTCAGTTCCTTCCAACCATTTGTGGAGGCTATCAGTGAGTTAAAAACAAACCAAATATCTTCATTCCATCACAGAGGATCTCTGCTGTTAAAGTTTAAAAGAAAACAAACATAAATGATACGTCACAAACAGGAAACAGCAGCTATGTGCATGTCCATGCTACAGTACTCACACTAATCCAAGAGTGCTGTTGCTTCTCCACGCAGAGATCAAAGAGTCTAAACTGAAACTTCAGACGGTGAAGGAGCTGATCCAGAAGCTGCCCACACCCAACCGGGACACCATGAAGCTGCTCTTCAGCCACCTGCACAGGTACACCTCAGAGCATTGTCTCAGCTTCCTGCTTCTTCAGAAATAATGTAAATGAAGTCCTGAAAACTCCACTCCTCCTGCTGTTTAGAGTCTTGGCCTTCTCCAAGAAGAATCTCATGTCCACTCAGGGCATGGGCATAGTCTTTGGCCCCACACTGATGTGGCCTGAGCTGGACGCAGGAAACATGGCAGTCAACATGGTGTACCAGAACCAGATCATCGAGTACATCCTTGTCGAAAGCCGGGAGATCTTCAAAATTGGCGGGAAGTAAAGCGGCACGAGTTCTCAAGACTTTTTAACCAATTCACTGCCTTGAAAAACTGCCACCTTTATTCAGAAAAAAATTACGTAACTTTCTGGCCGGGTCTCCGCCTTAAAAATCACCCTCATGAAGGAGTTCACCCTCATATTCAGATTTTCGAAGCTGTGTTTTTCTGCATCAACATATTAAAATAAAAGTCTTTTAATTTGAGGATTTTTTCTTTCTTACCAAACAGGTCTGTAATTATTGAGTTCTGACTTCACATGTTAAGGATTTTCCAGTCATCTCTGGACTACCACCATCTGAAAATTGTAATTTTATTTTATTGTAAGAACCTTCTTATAATAAAATTCATACAAAAACACAAAATTACGCAGACCAAATAGCTTATCTAAGTTACCTGAGTATATTATGTTCTTCAGGATGTTCAAACACATTCAGAATGCCCATAATCTGTACTATTCAGGTTCATGTTAAGGTGGATTTAATCCCAATTAAGTGTACGGTGAAGGGTTGAGGTGAGTTCTGATTGAACAAGCCACCTGTCAATCACAAATGACCAGACACACTCAGAGCCATCAAGTTCAGATTTAAATCAACCCAACATGAATTGGTTTGTTTTATTTTTTTTAGAACTATGGAAGAAAAACATAAAGACACACAAATTACACAAACTCCACTCAGAGAAACCACAATGTCAGGACTTTATTAACATCTAACATCTGTCCATCACGTTAATCGTATTCACAAACAAGTAACACATCAGACCAACACACTTGAATTGTACATCTTTAGATCTTTCTAGACGTTTTCATACATGACGTTTTGTCAAACACTGATTCTGTACTTACAAAAGGAAACCAGAAAACAGGACTAATTTATTATGCCACAGTCATGTGACTGCAGGACACGCAACGACTGCACGACAGTTCATGGAAACACATTACATGTTCATGTGAGGCCAGATTTTCCACTGTCGCTGGAACTGCACATTACAAAGTTCACAAACAGATATTAAAAAAAAGTGTTAAACTCTTAAAGGTTTAAAAAGTTTTTAAAGTTTTAACACTGAAAAACTGGGTCTTGAAGAGTTGTTTCAATTACCACAAGAGAAAAAATAAATAAATCAAGATTTTTACAGCAAACTGCTCCAAACTGAGTTGCACAAATCCAGATCATCATCATCATCATCATCATGATCATCATCATCATCATTATTATTATTATTATTATATTATCATTGTTGTTGTTATATTATGCAGAAACCGGTTTCCGTGGCGTACCAGCCAGAGACCTGGACTGGCAACCAGAGGGTCACTCAATCCCAATGATGTGTGCGTGGGGAGTGCCCAAACAAGTGCTTCCCCACATCCACATCCATGGATGAGGCGCCCCTGAGCAAGGCATCTGAAACCCCCACCTGCTCCCCAGGCGCCACACCGTGGCAGCCCACTGCTCTGGGTCTAGTAGCCAGATGGGTTAAATGCAGAAAATGAAACACAGCACAGAGTGGACAGCTGTTAAGCAAAACTCAGCTTTTTTATGTGCTGCACAATGACACAATTCTGCCTTGTAGCTTTATGTTTTGAGTCGCCAGGTGGAGGAGCAGTGGGCCGTGAGCTGTTGGCCTGAGCTAGCTAGCTAGCGTTAGCATTATGTTGGCAATATGTTGTTATCTAAGGTAAAAAAAAAAAAAAACAAACAACAAAACACCAGGAAACCTGTGACAGCAAAATCATGTACAGTAAGACTCTGGTTTCAACCAACCAACCCCTTGCAGCCATTGAAAATATTAGATTAAATTAACTTTGGGAGCCAAAAAAACAATAATAGTAATAGTACAAGGCATTATTGGGCAATACCCAATACCCAGGTATCTAAATTGCTATCGGGAAAAGAAAGATGGTATTAGAACATTAAAACTATATAATTTTTTTCATTTACATGGTTAATAATACACATTTGACCATAAAGCTTTTCTCATGATAGGATTGTGACATTGTGATTTATTCTTGTAAGAACAAAGGAAACAGTGTAGTTAACAGTGTAGGTAGAATCATGATGATATGCAACATTTGTCATCATCAAATGAACACGAGCTGGAAGAAACTTCTGAACTATGAGAAGCATGTTTGAAGAAAAATCTTATTATGACTGAAGTTCATTTTTCCAAGATGAAGTTAAAAATGAAAGAATTCCTGTAAAACCAAATAAAACTTCAACATCTGAAGCATGAAAGCATAACAAAATAACCCTATGGACTATTACTGAGCTCTCAGACGCGTCAGGGCCTCTTGTCAACAGAAACCCACCAAGCAACTCCTGAAATGTGCGACACCATGTTCTGTCACAAGAGTTGCATAACCCTTTATGGCACTACAACACATATCAACAGTGAATTGAAGTTATCTCATGGACTTGGTGGTGAGAACTGAAAGAAAAGACAGCAGGTATCCTGCTGGATACAGATCTCGCCTTTTTGTTTTTGGACACTTAAGTTTGCTTACAACCGTATAAATTGATCTTTGACTTTGACTAATTTTTATTATATCCTTGGACATGGTTGAGAAATCAGAACTGGTGACTGAACTGTCATTCACCACACTGGAAACATAAAGTGTCTAACGCACACTAATGTAACTTATTCAGCAGCGACAACGATAAATTGACTGGGGGAAACATCTTTTGTTGCTGTTTTAGGATGCCAAATTTGCTACTATTGGTTTGGACTGTCTGTGACGCAGCTAAAATAAATAAATTAATTAAGGGGCCACATGGAAATGCCTTTAAATACACCTTTGTTTACATCTGAACAGAATGGTGTATAGGTTAAAATATTGTACGTAGTTGGCAAAAAGAATTTTGTAGAAATCCAAGGATGTATCGTTGACTGCCATTGTGAAAACTTCTGCATTTATGTTAATATGCGTGTCGCACACTTACAAAATTATGTTTTGATATTAGTGTAAAAGTCTTATTATCTTCAGCTGACATCTTACGTTTTCTTCTGGTTGCCTTGTAAACACATTCACATATACATATATATGAAATTAGTATGATATATGCCTGTAAATGTGGGTTGATTAGATGGGAGTCTACATACCAGAACTGAAGTATCTTCAGCTCTCACTGGAGTGGTTTGCAGCTGAGACTGACAGATGACCAGTACCACATCCAAACATGAGACCGTGGGTCTCAGTTAGAAAAGGGTACAATGCCCTCTCCTGGTTTGGGGGTAATATGCTGCCTCAGGTTAGGATCAGGATTCAGGATCTTAAATGACAGAAGAATGGAATAGGCGACCGACAGTCGCATCTGTGCATATCTGCAGTAAGGTGGACTGTGTACGTATCGGGCTGTTGTGATAAAGGAAGAGCTGAACCAAAACAGGAGGATCTGTGTTTACTGGTCAATCTATGCGCCTACCTTCAGCTATGGGGACCGACTGTGGGTCGTGACCAAAAGAATGAGATCCTGTATACAAGCAGTTGAAATGAGTTACCTACGCAGAACTAGGGTGAGTCGGTAAGTTCAGTCATTCAAGAGGAACTCAAAGTAGAGTTGCTGCTCCTCCATACGTATCGAAAGGAACTATTTGAGGTCGTTTGACATCTGGGTACAATACTTCCTGGACGCCACTCCAGAAAAGGTGTTCGGGGCATGTTCAGCCAGGAGGAGGCCCTTGGACCCAGGACATACTGGACAGATTATGTCTTTCTTATGGTCTGTGAACACTTCCATATATCCCCAGAAGACTTAGAGGAGGAAGCCAGGAAAAGGGAGGTATGGACTGTTCTGCTTATACAGTTGCCCCCCACTGTCTGATCCCAGATAAGCAGAAGTTAATGAATCAATGGATAATAACAACATTAATAATAATAATAATGTTAAAACTGTTCATTCATTGTGCAGATGATGAAGCTCAGATTCCTTAAGCTTAGTTTAAATTCAGTTACCCTGAGCTACAACTTTTTAAATTCAGATTTGAGTTAAA
Source organism: Arrhamphus sclerolepis (assembly GCA_037176975.1). Lineage (NCBI taxonomy): Eukaryota > Metazoa > Chordata > Actinopteri > Beloniformes > Hemiramphidae > Arrhamphus > Arrhamphus sclerolepis. The sequence continues at coordinate 3,218 of JBAMYA010100584.1, read as the reverse complement.
TAGTGAGGTACTAATGTGTTGATGATGATTCCTCATTAAAAATGAAGATGAACCTTCAAACTTCATTCAGAGCTGATTTGCTCTGAGAAACAATCAGCTAAACCCGTTTCCTGCAGACAGAAACCTTCAAACTGAACTTTTGACTCTCAGAATAAGAACCACACTGGAGTTCTGACAGAAAACAGTCGGAGCAGCACAGAGAGCACTGATGGGATTTTGAGAAGGAAACTTGTAGAAACCAGGTTCCAGTAAAGGCAGAGTTGAAAAACTGGTCCAGAGCGCCACCTGCTGGGACAGGAGGAAGTTAAACTGTGAGACCAACACAATCAGAACCATTTTAGCTTAAGAGAAATGAACACAAATCAACACTAATATTTACCTGATACTAAGTTAAAACACATCCAAAAAAAAAAAAGACATCTGCACCTCCCAAATTTCCTGATGGCTTTAAACCAGTTGCATTAACATCCCTGGTTATGAAGTTATTTGAAACAAATGTTAAGGAATCTCTTCTGTGTCCAGGATAATCTGGACCCACTGCAGTTTGTTTACAGGTGAGGTAGAGGGGTTGACGATGCAGTTAGGGCTCTGCTGAACCTCATCTTAACTCACCTTGAGGGAGCCAGGACTTTTGCACGACTTTTATTTATTGATTTTTCATCCGCTTTTAACTTCATTCAGCTGCATATTTTAGCAGGAAGATTAAGGGATGCTCATGGAATTGATCCTGGTCTTGTAGCCTGGCTGACTGACTTTTTAACAGAGCAGCCGCAACGTGAGAGAGTTAATGGTGCTCTGTCAGACTCTCTCATCTCTTCCCCTGGATCACCCCAGGGCTGCGTTCTCTCACCCTTATCATTTGTTTTCTATACGAATGAGTGCCGCGGCCAATGCATCGGTCGTAACATTTTGACATTTGTGGACGACCTAGTGATTGTGTCCTTGCTGAGCCGTGACGACCCTGATCACCGACCTGTAGTGAAGGAATTTAGTGACTGATGCAGATCTTCCTTTTTAAATATCAACACAAACAAAACAAAAGAAATGTTTCTTGACTTTCGGAAGAATCCATCAGATGTCTCTCCTGTTAGCATGGAGAACCAAGCTGTGGAGATAGTGGACAATTATACGTACCTTGGCATTCATTTGGACAACAAGGTGTCCTTTGAGCTTCATGTTTGACGCTGCATGTAAGAAAGCTCATCAGCACTTGTATTTTTATTGAAAACTTTGTAGTTTTAATGTTGATAGTACTTTCATGAAAATGTTTTACTCGTGTTTTATTGAATCCCTTTCAACATTCTGTTTTATTTGTTGGTACAGTTCCCATCCATCCATCCATTATCTTATCGCTATTTCCTGTGCAGGGTCACGGGGGTCTGCTGGAGCCTAACTCAGCTCTCTCCGGGGTCCACCCTGGACAGGTGGCCAGTCCATCGCAGGGCCACATGGAGACATACAACCACACACACTCTCACTCACACCTAGGGACAATTTGGTACAGTTCCCTTACTCTTTAAAATAAAACAGACTGCAGGGGATTGTAAAACAATGTGGGAAAATTGCAGAGATTAATCTGAATCATCTCCCTGCTCTGTATCAAACCAGAATCCTTTTCAGGGCCCGTTCGATCCTGACGGATCAGAACCACCCTCTGGCTCATGGGTTTCTGCTGCTTCCGTCAGGGCGGAGGTATGTCCTGCCAAAATGCAGGACAAACAGATGTAAATGCTCTTTTGTCTCTGCTGCCATTGCTCTGCTAAATAAATAGATTCATCACTGCCCCTTGCTACTATTTTGTTCAGTTTAGTTATTTTATTCTATTATGTTTTTCTTGTCAATGTTGTTTTGTATGATTGTTGCAGTGATTGACCGACTGCTTGCTGCAGACCAAATTACCCCTTGGGGATAATAAAGATTCCTTGAACGCGTTTGTGGTTCTTTGTCTGAGGTTCAAACACTTGTACAGTTCATATTCTGAACTTTTTTACAGTGTTACACCGATGAACATATGAAGCGTGGCTCTTCTGGACAATGACATGAAATAGTGAAACCATTCAATCCTGAAAGAAAGCCTTCTACAGTCATTAGCGCTATTAACCCTTTCTAAGCCTGATTCTTTGTGTGAAAATCTAATAAAAATCATCTAATGGCAGTAGACCTTAGTGTTGGACTAACATAACCTCAGGTGAATAATAAAATAGTGGTCACCGGTTGATGCTGAGTAATTCTTGGAGGTCAACATTACTGCTTAATGTCTGACTGCTGGACGGTGTTATTTCTGGTGGATACGAGGGTTACGTATCGGGTTATTATCTGAGCAGGAAAGATACACAGATGCAAAGGAGAGAAACGGCCATGGGAGCACTGGGGTGGGGGAGGTGTCCATACCCTGATTGGCGAGGGAAGGTGGCGGTACCTTGGGGGTGGTGGTGATGGGTGCGAGAACCCGATCAGCACTTTATTTTAAATTAATTCCATCAGAACAACTGCCAGGATCTGGAAGACCATACCTGGAGAGTTTCTTCGTATTACAAGGAGGTACGCCAGAAGTTTCAGAAATCTCTTAAACCGTTCACCAGTGGGGTTTTTTTTCTTTGTTTTTTTTTTCAACAGCTACCATTTTAATTTTAGTCATGTTTCTGGCAAAGCTCTTCCATCACAAGGATTTATCTCCTTCTGTGCTCTTATTCACTCGTGGATCTTTTCATAGTCACATGATCTTTGTTCCTCTCCATTTTACATAAAATCTGCATTAATAATGTACTAACTAAGCTCAACTGAAAAAACTAATGACCACATCTGACAGATACTGATAACTTTTACCAAAAGAGATATGAGGAATAAACATTTCTAAAACCTCAATGGTCATTTTTCTTTAAACCTACCAATATGTCACCTATAGAGTCATTTTCAGTTTAGAGAATAGAACTATGTTTTCTTTATCTCTGCATAGAACTTTGATGATCATTGCATCCACAGTGATGACCAGGAATGTCTGCAAGAATGGTCACATCTTTTTAAACTGCTTTTGAACAACACTTCAGGAAAATCATTTCCAGGACAGGTTTCAGCTATTCAGTGGATTAGTATAATCCTGAATATTACTGGGATAGTGGGCAGCACGGTGGCTTGGTGGTGAGCACTGTTGCCTCACAGCAAGAAGGTCCCTGGTTCGAGCCTCCACAGGGGCCTTTCTGTGTGGAGTTTGCATGTTC